>VCRD01001696.1:9687-119429 GCA_006783055.1 Trinorchestia longiramus | reverse complement strand
GCAGGGAACAGCTTCCAGACAGTGCGTCGTGTTGGAGGCTGAGTTATTGCAAGCCTCAACGTGGGCCCGGACACCTGGGTCTCTCTGGTTCTGGCCTTCACAGACACAAGACTTGGTCTATAGCTGCACATACGGATGTCCGAGAAATACTGGAGAACGAATTGGACAGTACAGTATTCGTAGTCCATATTTCAACTGTCAAATGTGAGTCTTCTCTTTCAGCACATTTTTCTGGGAACGTTTCCTCCACGCGTTCACTCAACGTGCACTGAAGTTGATGTTATTCCAGTAAGAAGAGCTTCAAAATAAGTCCCTGTGAAATGCACGTCATCTCAGAAATTCAAATGGACCTGAGTCTAGGAGAGCTATTGTCTACAATGCCATTAATGGCAATGCTTTGGAGAGTTAGTTCTTCAAAGACATGAACAGGCTTGAACTTTTCTGTAGAGTGTTCGTTTACATTTCTTACACCAGTGCTGTTTTGAGCTGGTGATCATCAATATTAAGTTAGTTTTAATTGTTGTATTGGCTTATCACATTGATTCTCAACCTTTCACCTACGGCGATCCATTGCGCAACAAATAATCGATTCAAGAACCCCATTCCTTCAAATAACTATACGTGATCCTTTGTATTTCGAAAACCCGTTTGTTATGGAACGTTATTCCGCAAAATATGAACACACAAATACATGTAGGAGGTGAATTCATAATTAATTAAAAATAGGGTCGTGACCCACAGGTTGGGAATCAGTGATGCTAGAAGGATGTTTGTTTTGACCCTAAATCTAAGCCCTCAGCTACGCTAACTACAGATGACACACCTACGCACACCGAACACAACTCAATTTATGGATTAGACAACATAACGTTAGATGACATAGCGTTAGAAAACGGGTGCATTTTTGCGTTCAAAAATAAACGAGTTTTGAATTTTTGAACTACATACTTACACAGCAGTTACACTCCAACAACAACTTGACGAGTTTCTTATCATAAGCCATGCCGAATTTTGACATTGAGTTTCGCAGTACCGACACAAACTGCCGCCGTTTTTGGTGTGAGAATTTGTTAGCTAAAGAATAAGCATGAACATGTTTTGCTCAAAAGTCCTTCAACAATAAACGTTCATCACTAAAACTGCCATAATTTGAAATGCACTACACACAAGGAAGAGTTTCGTTGCTCGGGCCTTCTTTCAGCGTAAATAATCATTCATTTAAGTCGGTCTACTTCCATCATAGGTCACTCCTTGTCTGTGATGTACTCATCCTTTTAACTAGACGCTGAACTTTTATCCCCACAGTATCGCAAGCAAAAGGTACTCTGTAATAAATTTTTAATATTACCCACGCCACACATATTCTAGATCATCCTAACTCACTCCATGAAGCCTTCTCACTCTCGTAATAATTTGTGAAACCATAAGTGATTTTTTCATTGTTTTGATCCCCTCTACATTACCTCTGCGTTTGTGATTCTTTGAAATTATTTTCTCAACGATCTTCTCGCAAGAAACTCTTTTGTATTCTCGGCTTGCTTAAAAAACCGTTTTGAATTCCTCTATATAATAATACACAGTTTGTTGCTTGCTTGCTTGCTTGGTCTGTGTCTCTGTGACGCTCTTAAGGATTTAGATAGGAGGAAATTCAGTAGGGTATACATGTATCGTAAGCATTGTATTGTGCATACCAAAGGCACATCTTTCAGTGTGAAAACTCCTTCGCAAAGCCCGCGTCCACTGGCAAATCAAATGAATAAATTGAGTAAAAAACACGTGAATTTTCACGTGTGAGTCTTCTTGTCGTGAAATAAAGGCCAAATACATTACACCACCTACCATCGTACTACGTCCAGTACTCAAATCTTGAAAACGTATCAGTATTTTTCATTCATGTCCGTCAATTACCCATTAACTGTCTCCAAAGCTACGTATGAAAAAGATTCATCTCGTATCCAGATGTTAATTACCGCACAAATGATAAAATTACAATATTGTCAAACCTGCTGTGGTCGACATTGTCCGGTAATAGAATGGGACTCACTGTTGCCATCAGAGAAATGTAAAAGTTGAGTTCGGGCGACAGTGTTCCCTGATATGCTGTCAACGCGACAGAGGACAACATTGCGTCCATCTCAGCGAATAGGATGGCGGTCCATATTTGGATGACGCTCTTTGGGATGAGGTGGACATACACAGTGTAGCATAGATACTGCAACTGAGTTCCCACCGTGGATGACGGCAAGAAAAGCATTTTTGACAGACGGGTAAACGAGAAATCGAAAACGGACGGTGGAATGTGAAATAGCCTTAAAAGATAGAAGGTAGGAAGTTTGGAAGACAGTCGAAAACGAACTTATAATGATAGTTGCCCATATTTCAAATACATTAGCCAAAACGCAAGAAAACAATCTAATAAAAATGTAGTCATTTTCTCACAAAAATTTCAGGAATAATATTTTCAAATCATTAATTGATTTAAAATTGGTGGCCTTCAAGCTTGTCAGGATCTTAATCATAAAATATGATTACGGTATACCATTGGACTGCATTTGAGAAAAGTTGTCAAACGTTTTATTTACGAACGAGTTGTGTCAGCTTACCTGGATCAGGAGTCTTGAATTTCAATCAAAACTAGTGAAAAACAAAGCTTCTTTCAGACACTTGAAGGTAAACCCCAACGTTCAAGTTTTGCTATGTTTTGATTTTCATCTCCCTTCGGCAAACACTCTACTAATAATAAATATGTCCTAACTAATTTTTCGAGATAACACCAATCTTTTCAGTTCTTTCACTTCTGAGACCTCCTACCACGTCAGAATTTAGAAAAGTGTCACCAATGATTGCCTCTTAATTAAGTCATCATTGAAAAAGTGAAGTTTCATTTGCTTCACCATGTATATTTAACGTTCATTGCGTGATGTGAATGTTTACGTATACCCGTAGGTACCACTGTTATATCATCTACTATGCATAGAATACCTACCACTTAAGGATTTTATGATAAGACATCTTTAAAAACCAATGCTGTTAAATTTATTATGTACCAACTTTATTGGAAATATACGTTTTTGTTGTTTGTTGTTTTTGTTTTGAGTTGTTGCTTTCATCAGCTCTTCTACTACCATCTTAATTGTTGAACAGCTCTAACTTATGTACGTCATCATCAAACCTACACACTCGAGTCAACACTGTCACCTCAATGTACTGAACGAGGTAAAGTAAGTTCAGAACTCTGTGTTGTGGCTGCTAAAAAAACTCTTGCGTTGTAAGACCCACAAAATCAAGCATATAGTCACATAGCAGCTGCCTATACATCACGTCGAGCAAGTCTGAGTGTGTCATGACGCAGATTACATCGCGAGTCCACGACAGATCCTGAAGCAAATACACTGTCAGATTTGATGAGGTTTTCGGCGCCATCGTCTCTCTCGAAACCAAATCCGCGTCACAACCAGTCATTCTCATGCAAAGTCGAGCTGTCCACTTCATTGGACTGGCCGCAGCACGAACGCTGGCCATCACTTTTAATTCACTAATTTGCTTCCCTCCGTGATGGGTTCCCGAGTATCGTGATCCACTCTTCTTCTTTGTACAGGCGAGAAACCGCAGATTGTGAAACCAGTTACCGGCTTCGTGAAAAATAATGAAATGTTGTCGAAAGTGACACAAAAAATGATATCTCAGTTCTCTTTGTTGTTTGAAATCTAAAACAGTATAGGACTAGACACACGAGTTAGTGATTGCTCAGGACGAACTCTATACATTTGTGCCGTTTTCTTCTTCGTGAGCCTACCTGATGAGGCGAATTACTTAATGCCTTTGTATGTAGTGAAACATAGCTTTAAATTATAAACATTGCAGTGTAAATAAGCAGCCCGATAAGGAGACGCAGCCATACCGTCGAAATAATATTTCTGGTTTACGTATCTGTCATCTATATTTTTTACTCGCCCGTAACGTATTTTTGTTACACAATACAAATGTAAAGCTCGCCAAGTCTCTAAAAGTGAGTTTTCTATTCCACGAAAGCGTTCGGAAGTAAAGACAAATTAAAAAGATATGTTAGCAGCATTAATTTGGTGGAAACAGTAAAAATATTAGCAGCAACTTTCGGACGCTCTAATATCGTACGTGTGAATATTTTTAATACGATACATGGAGCCCAAAATCACCTCGTCCACGACAATTCTAGCTTAGGAAAACTGGACATAATCTCTCTTTGTCTCCCAAAAGTCCTCTTTGGATTTTCTGTCTTCCCAATGCTTTAGAAATTCAACGTTCCCAGTGCCCCCAGGGAACTGAGTACAAAGCTTGTATGGATATTGATTCTGAAAACGGGGAGAAATTTTGGATCAGGAATAGGGGAATGAGAGCCAGGTTCCCCTGAGAAAATCCTGGCTGGGAGTTGGATTGGAAAACCAGGGTAATTGGATCGTGCCACTGAGCTTGGAGGAATAAAAATAGACTCAAATTACGCTAAAAAACAAACATTTATTTAAAATAAAGCATAGAAGTTTTCATTCCAAAAGTACCATTTCAATTCTGAGTGCAATTCTACTCAGAAATACTGGAAATGTACGTCCTGATTTTGAGGTTATTAAAACATGCAAATGCTTTTGAATTATGCTTTTACTAATGTACACCTGCGGGCAACTTCAACAGCTGGAATCGGCTTCCAAAATACGCAATTAATGAATCCCGCTGGACTTGAAAGCCTCTACACACTTCACTTCACGTAGATCATAGTTTGCCTGTGTATCTGAAGTAAACAGGTCATTACATGTATCTACTGTACACCGGTCATTCATTACAGTGCACACTCTGTACACTAATCATCGATTACAGTATATTTACAGTAGAGTAGTCTTTTATTGCAATGCATTTACTGTACACGAGTCCTCCATTACAGTAAATCTACTGTACTCAGATCATCACAGTTTATTTGCAGTACATCACGCTTCATCTGTAGGATGTACGTTTCCTTACATGATGTACACTGTGTACGTTAATCACACTGTCTTTAGTATACAGCACACAAATAATATGGTACTCATATCATCAAGGCATGCTTACAGTATTTACAGTACACCTGCAGTTCACTTACATACGTTACACGGATTATTCCAGCGTAGTACCGTAGGTATGTGGTCCTGTAAGCGTGTTTACGGAGTTACGGTGCATGTGTCTTTGCAAGACGCTGCTTTTGAACGTTCTGTGCAGGAAAATCAGACAGAAAACGCTCTGATACTTTATATGTAATTGGTGAGTATTTAATATCATGATAGAGTTATCTCTATTGGGTGCAACTGAAATATTAATGTTCATAAAGTTGGGCTATATTTCAAAGCTCTAAACATTTCACAAGAACAAGGTTCTAAAAATTTCCGCCAAGTTTCTTAATTTTTTCTTACGAGAGAAATACACTTAGGAATGGTGGGTAAACAGTCTGAAAAAAATGATTTTTTAGATAAACTAAAGATCAAATTGCAGTAATGAAGGCGTAAGCGTATTTGAAAACGAATGCTCTTCTGAGAAGTGCAACCAAATCATGAGTGAGGGAGGGTAAAGTTGCTCGAGTTCGAGGGTAGTCTTGTTAGGGATGAATTTGTCATCCTCGACTGCTGCTCAAGTCGTCCTGCTCTTCCTCTGATCACCGAGGATTAGGAAGGACTTCCCTAAACGTCCACAGGATTGACACTGCAGCATCATATTCCGCCCTCCAATCCAAGCACATTAATGTCTGGACATGAACCTTGCCAGGTACTGAGCTAGGACTCGTACTGAAAATACGTAAACTCACTTGAAAAATCAAACTCATTCATAAAGTAATTTTACATTATAGGGACTGGATGTAAATTATCTTTCTGTAAAATATATTCATGTGAGGGACAAATTTGTTTTGCAAGTGACGTAAGTAGTAAAAAATGTTCATAAAGTGCTTGGTTTGCAATAAAACTACAACAACCCTTACACAATAACAGCTTCTTCACGGGAAGCGATGCCTTTTCTTCATTGTTTATTTTCAATAATAAGGAATCTGAAATTCTCCTTCGCTTTTTTCTAAGTGGCTTTCGAACATGCAGCACAATCACTAAAATTAGTTTCGACAGTAGACTACAATAAAATATTTTTGTAAAACTAATGTTATGAAATTTTTCATGTTCTACAACTTTGCTGGAAAAAAGTTTTCATTCTATTCATTTGTCTGTTACAGATTCAAAGGTTTTGCTGTGTTGAAATACTGATTTGCATCTTGAAGTTTTTATTTGTACTCAATGAAGTATGCCAAGGAATGATACGATATACTATCATTACGAAAGTCCCTTTTTACGTGTAAAAAATCTAACACACTCAACACTAAAATTTCTGTCCCTAACTAAAACTTGCGTACCTGAAGACCAGAGTCTTCAGTTCAAGGAAGTTAAGCCAGGAAGCTGCGTGTTGTGTCTCTAGGAGCTGCTTGTTGTGTGTCTCTAGCAAACAAGAAATTTGTGGTGCAGTTTTCCTGGTCACGATCCAGTTTACTACTGCCACTAGGATGAGAAGCCCTAGCCCAGCAATGTTGCTTCTCATTAGTCTCGTAGCTTCCGTTTTCTATTCCCTCATAAGCACAGGGGATTACAAGAAAGATGAAGCACGTTTACAAAGTTTGATCAGGCCTGGAGCACGGCCCCGTACGATGCAAACAGACAAAGCAGAAACGAGTTCAGATGTGATGGATACGAATGCTACTAACATGTGTCATGCGACATTTAGTTTTGCAAAATTACATTTTGATTCGACGGTGAAAAACGAACTCAGTGAAATCTTGCATAAAGTGAAACAATCTTTCAAGCAAAACTTTGGAGGAGCAACGGAACCTTACGAAGAGATCAGCAAGTTGTACCCAAGTTTGTTAGTAAAGAACTTCAGAAACTTTAAGATGCCCCTCGAAAACCCTATTTTATCGAATACATCTGAAAGACAAAACCTCAAACACAGAATGCTAAGAAATCAGCCTGAGTTTTCGTACAAATTAACAGAAAAGAGTGTTCTTGACATGACAGCAGGAATATTACCCAGCTCTCCGTGTACACTGAAGCACAATTACGACTCCGCTCAGTTGAGCAGCGCGCTCGGCAGGGCTGTTGCCCATAACAACGGATCTTTGAAAATAATCTTTCTGGGTGACTCGAAACTGCGAGACATGTTTCTGGCACTGCTCATCAAGACCAGACACCTCGACTACACTGTGTACTGCAACGTAGGTAGTTAATATGTGCGCTGATATTATAAAATACGAATTTCAGCAAGCCGCAGTTCTGAAGACACCTATCTGTATATCTCAATCATATATACCTTATCTTTGTAACACCTTAACTCAGGATTTTCGCTGTTTTGTGGTCCAGAGAACTCGATAACTTTTAAAATAAAAATTTTCAATGTATGTGTGAAAATTTTCACACGTTGAATTTAACGCACCATGTGATTATGTAAATTTGTTCGTGCTGGCCAGAACACGTCGACGTCGTTGGCAGGTGCGCTGCAGGACCTCGTCCAAGACAAGCATCTGTGGACAACCCGCAAAGCCACAGCCTCTCAAGTGCCTGGGCTCCTCATCATGCATGTGTGAGTTGATGTTTTTTTCGCGCGAGAAAAGAGGTTTTGTATAGGTAAGTGAAATCACGTTCTTGTTGTTCAATCCATCACGTAAAGGTTGTACGTTATTGTCCCTCTTTCACTTCTAGTGCATGTGACAGTGGATGATTTTCTTCATGTTTTGTGAAATTGTTGAGGCCTGATTTCATCTCATTTATATTTGATATTTTACTGCATTATCTATGCAACTACAGAATTCAATTGTTCACTTTCCATCACGTGCGCAATTTTTCTTCAAAATAAGCCTGATATGATGGACGATAATTTTTTGATAAAACTACTAGGCTGATACCTACTTGTTCCTAGATAACCTTCTAGCGTTTTTATGAGGTAAGTGGCAGTTTGTATCAATTTCAGATTTGAGTCGTTCAGTGTTGGTACCGTGAAGAACTTTGAGGAGACCCCAATCGTGGCGCTGCTGCACGACTGGGTCGACGGTAACAAACAACCTCCGGACGTACTTGTCGTAGGTGAGCCCGGCATCAACTACAATATTTTAAAGAATAATATACCCGGATATTTTTACTGGATGGTAGTCGTTATAAGAAAATGATCCTTGTAAAAGGAAAATCTTTCTGTTTTCTCCCTCCCGAGTTCGTGTTGTGATTAGGTTAAATGTCAAGAAATGCGGCCTTTTCTATGGCGTTTCGTATTGTTGAAGCATAAATATTATTCAATTCAGCTGACTGGAGACGAAATTGGTACCAAATATTTCCGTGTCATTGCACACTAAAGTCCAAGTGCAATAAAATAGCCTGGAATTTTTTCCTTGCACAGGAGAGTAGCTGTTGTATTGCGTTTGTTAAACTCCTAGTGGTATAATATGACTACTAAGTGCTCGTATGTACATTATTCATGGAGAAAAATTTTAATTTGGAGTAAAGTCATTAAATTATTTAATTTTGAAGTTGCCCAATAGAGGGCTACTCCAAGTCTGAATTTTAGCTTTAATTTCCTGTTCTGTATTTTCTATAAAACTATAAGACATGGCGGATATTTCATTGAAGAGATTCTGATTATCAAACTCATTTTTCACAAGAAATAAGATATGGTTTCGGACTTGTTGAACCTCAAATATAAGTCAGTTCTTACTAACAATTTTTCTCGATGTATGTAGACGTACCTAATTATACATTTCGTTAGTTGGAGTATTAATATCTGCCCTTGTCTGTACAGGCTACGGGCAGTGGATGTTCTACATGATGATGATGCTGAAGGAGCTTCCACTCACCGTGTTGAACTGCCTGGACTACTTGCTTGGTGTGGACCACTTGGTGACGTCCCTCGTTAAGAAACTCCCCAAGAAAACACTAGTTCTTTTCTTGGCTCAGACTCGTCAGCGACCACATGCAAGGACGGAATATAACGTCAAGTTTGACGTAAATAGCGTCGGCAACACAGAGTGGCGTGATAGTATTTTGCTTCAACGCCTCGCAATTTTGTTCAAAAGTTCGACACAGAATGAATTCGTTCATAGAAAGAATTCCATACTGAAGTCTGGAGAAAACTCGTACTCTCAAAAACCAAACCACTCGAGTTTCCATGCTTTATATCGTCCCATATGGCGACAGCAGCTTGCTACGTACGAAGCCAGCAGATTGACTTACGAGAATTTCATAAGAAAGCTGCACAGAAACTTTGTCGATAATCTACCTCCCTATCTCAGGCCGAACCAAACAGTGCTGGATGGAAAAGTAGCAAAAGATGTTCATAATTTACGCCTGAAGAAACTACGTCACTTAATAAGTTTCAAAGATGATATAAAAAATATACCTCAAATTTTGTTTTGGGATTCATCCTTGCCCTTGAACCTCGCAAGAATACGGGATTGTGCAACTTTATACGAGCATGATCCTGACACCGCGAATGCCATACCGTTCATCCTCGGTCGCAAAATGAGAACGCTAAAATACGAATCTCTTCTTCAAAGAATGAAAGCAAGTGATCACTCCGATGTACTCAGGCAAAATACGAACGATTTGAACCCTTCAGCATCAAACGTCCTGGAAGGAGTTGGAACAGAAATAACTTCGAGAGCTGATTATCTTCTTCCTTCTGTACGGAGAAAATCACTTGTTGGTAATCCAACAAATTTTCTTCTACATGAAAACTACACTTTTCATGATGAGGAGTTTGTAAAAGAATCTCAAGTCACATCCAGGGCAAATGCAAGACGTTTCAAAGAGTTGTCCCCGGATGAAATATATCTTAATGACTTCGTGAAGGCCTATTCATCCCCGGAGCTAAACTGCATGGACGATCTTCACGCCGGTGTCTCGACCAATGAAATAGAAGCTCTCCAGCTTTTGAATTTGTTAACTAACCCCCACCTGCAGCCTCATGACAATGTCTATTGTTGTCAATAGACCACAATAAAGTAAACAGTACGTAACATTGCTTCATTTACGCTTCGGCAACCAACCTCAACAGTAGTAAAAATAACACGTATATGCACATTTTTTACTACGTCAAAAATGGAATTTCCATTGATTTATTAGTAGAAAATATGTGCTATACTAAAAATCAGCAGTCCTTATTTTTTGAAAGCAAGCAGTCACATCATGGCGCAGTTTACCATCAAGCAGAACACGAATACATGTTGCCGATACACCCAGACTTCGTTTCAATGAAAGAAAATCGTTTACACCGATCAAGTCACTATAACGTATGATGAATCATGCATGTTCTACGAAAAGTTTAAACTTCTGAGCAGTGCTTAGAAATATAAGACCCAAAACTAGAATTCAAAAGCACTGGAAAGGAAACGCCTTGATGTCTCCTAATATTAGTTACGGTCCCGTCCCTTGAAAATTATGTACACAAGTGGTTAAGTGACTTGTGCTGCCAGATCCCTGGTTTCGAATTTTCCGTACTAGTGGTCCAGGGACCAGGTTAGGCTGACAGACTTACAGACTATGTCCTCAAACTTTTAAATCATCGCATGTTTCCGTACGAGCCTCTACGTCACGACACAATAAGAAGGGAACAGTCACTGTTAGCATGATCACTAGTCTTCAGATAGTAGCATTAATTAAAATCCCATTGCACGTCTCATGCATAAATGCATGGAATAATGCTAATTTCTTAGTTCTCTTTCTATATACTAGCGCTCCAGCACGCGAAAATGTTCACGCTTCACGTGCTTTTCAATGAATTGTGTTAATACTATCATCATCATCATCATCATCATCATCATCATCATCATCATCGAACATTGAAACTGAACAAGTTTCCTCATTGAATGGGTAGAAGGCGAATTTCGAAAAACCACGAATTTTGTAGAAATTCTGTACCTCTAGCATCTACAATACATTGCTGAAAATACATGCATTGGAAGTATAAAGAACCCGATGTTTAAAAAATGGCATTGTGTTACGCAGATGCCAGTAAGATAATATAATTCAGGATCCTGAATTCCAAAAATGAGGATTTTCTATCATTCCTATACTGGAAGATACCAAACATGCATGGAAATAAATATGTACGTAAACACAACGGTTTTTACTATGGAGGATTTGATTTCTTGTTTACCCACCTTAACTCCACTTGGAGCGACCTCGCCACTGATGCACTCGATCAGGAGGCCTTTTTTGTTCAAATTTGCAAGTGTAAAAACCGACAAACCCAATTTGAAAGCAAACGATTTTTCCTGCGTGAAATCCACGGCATGGTCACATCATTTCGAGTAGTTATAGCTGTATTATTTAGTTTTCTTAGGGGAATATATCAGAGGGTGTCAAGGAAACAAGCATGCTCTATATGAGATTATTATACGTTACAAATACAGCATATCTATGGGTGATCACAAATTCTGTAACCAAACACTTCTACACTCAGGTAGAAAAAAATCGAACGTGAAAACCAACAATGAATATGATACCGCATTAAGTAATGTGGTAAATGTTCAAGGCATATCAACAATGGACAAATGGTAGGAAGGGCATAGCTATAGGAAGGGACCAATCACGCTGTGTACATATGTTGTGCACATTTAATTTGAACAAGAATAGCACAAAGCTTATGCAGTAATAGAAATTATAACAGCTAGTCCACGAAAACTTCAGGTAAATAATATCAAAGACTATATTTCGCACACGACAGCCAATCAATTGACATCTGCAAAAAAGTGTTTCCAGTTTGGGCACCAAGCTTGTCAACTATGCAACTCTGTACGCACTTGCAGGAAAAATAGATGTCGTTAGCACTGGAGGTAACGGTACGGGAGCGTTCTAGAGCGCTATAATTAACTAATATTAGCGTTAAAAAAATGCAGGTGCGACAAACCATCAGATACCTGGACGCACGCAGAAAAATTTGCCCCATTAAAACGAGAAGCTCGAAGCCCTTCGTTGCTGTGACTTACGTAGTAACTAACTTCGAAGTTATATCCTAACCCAAAACAAAACATGCAACTCAAGCTAAAAATATTTTCAGTGAACACCACAAACACTGCCATGAGAACACGCAGGAAACTGAAACCAACAAAGCAGGTTTCATGACCCAAGTTTGAATGCTCCTTCAGTTTCACGCAAAATACGACTTGATGACGTAGTGAGTCAAGGCAAAATATCCCAGTACCAATAACGCTTTAGTTCTTACCGTCATCATCGCAAAACCCAACAAAATTTTCCAGTGTTGTGAAACACCGAAGTCAAGAATACACACAACGTTATAATCGCAACACCACTATTACAGAACAAAAGAATATTGCTACCACTAATATTTACAAGAATAATAATGCTCTCGATATTATTCCACATTCAGCTCTCAATATTCTCTTTTATCAAATGAAAGCACTTCAGAACTACCACAGAGGTGACGTCTTTTGACCACGCTTACTCTACATCTGGAACACCCTTTCCTCACCGGTCCACAAGACGTCACACTGCCCCTAGTTAGTACCTCATTTGTACCACCACACAAGCACAACACCATCACGGTTACAACCCTGCATGCCATTCAGTCAAGGGCATGACAAGAAGAATGGAGAATGAATGTCACAGAAAGTCCAACGAGAAAACGTACACACAATAACTCAAAAACTAAGTTTGCTTCTCACCAGCGAAGTAATAAAGTTATCTTCATATTTAGGCCATTATTTAACTAAAGTGCAGAATATGATACAGCATAGTCAATGACGAGTAGTTGGCAGAGTTGAACGAATTTGAATTGAAGAAGTACCATGATGACCACAAATACTGAAAAGTGTATGATAAAGTTCATATTAATATACATATATATATTGCAGCCGTAGTGTTACCTACAATGGCTGAGCAGGTTAGGGGAATCATTAACGTTGAAAATATCTGAAGCAACTTAACTCAATTTCAAGGGCCGAGGGAAGCCTAAAACTTTTGGAAAAATTTGCAACTCACTTACAGCTTGTTACTAAAAGCTACTTGAAACAATAATGGATTTTATAGGAGAAAAATAGTATGGTGAATCGTATAAACTGTACTGTTTCACACAGGAACAAGGCTCTTACAATAGACACAAGAGACGCACAAAGACATGAAGAGAATCACATCGTCTTTACCTTCAGTGAACGACACAACAACTTCAGCTAACGCTAGCATCAGTCGAGATGGAGACAGTAGCTAGCTGACCTAATGTCACTTCGATGAAGGAATTATGTTTGAAAATAGCATTACTGCCCACGTCGCTGCAAGCAGAGTACAGGGCATTTATCAGTTCCTCACCACAGGGGTTCTATTCAAATAAGAAACTACCGTACGAAATCTAACTATGTAAGTAGCATACAAGCTAAACCGATCATCAAAATAGGCGAACCGCTTCATGGAGCCCGTACAAAAATAGAGAGAATCAACACGAACTCTACACCACGATCTCCATTTCTCGAGAGGTAAATTTTGATGTCCAGCTGCTAATACAAAATTTATCGTGAACTTGTTTTTGTATTTCGGTGTCTCAGACTTGCAACAGAAACTTGGGGGTTAATCCGTCCAGTGGGCACGTAAATCAAACGACGTGTCAGTTTACCATTCGAGTTTTCCTAATAAAACCGGAAGGAAAATGTGGCAAAAACGAAAGAGCGTGCAAGTAATTAGAACACGATGAATTAAGATGGCTGACGGTGGCCCAACAATATTTAAGTCGATTTTAGATTAGGGGAAAAATCTGAAATCAATTACCTTCCCTCTACGTCAGTTTCTTAAAACGGCCTAGCAAGCAGAAATATCCTCGAATGAGTGTCTCGACAGTAAGATAAAAATGCATTGTGATCAAGAAAATATAATCAAAAAAATGTAATCAAATGAAAGCGAATGACCACCAAACTAACTCATTGAAACTAGCACATAAAATACATAAAATAAACGCTAGGCGAGGGAAGCACACAAACGCATCCTCAAACAATGATTCTTGCACTTTTAATGCAAAAAAAAAGTTATTTACAAAGTTTGAATAGCGTTCATCATTAAGAAATATCGAAAACGCCGTGACCTGATAAGTCGGCTAGAAATGTATGAAGGTTTGTTCAACTTCATCTATGACTGCCATTGAAAATAAAATTTTGTCAATGAACGGAAATATCGATAGACGCGTTCTAAATAAATAGTTCGTTCTAATTATTTTCTGGGTGAAATGAATGTAAAATTTATGCGTCAGAATTACACTTCAAGAAAAAAATCATCTTGATAGAAATTTTCGCACAATCTCACTCGCCTTTACCATTTACTGAAAGAGCATTCGAAATTCGGAAGAGCTATATACTACTATTAGAATTCGTTAGAATTTTCGTATTAATATAAAGCCTTTAATTTCATAAGGGTACACGAAGTGAGGAAGCCGCGATAACGCTATGTTCATCATGAGGCGAGACTATGTTCATGCATTGTTGAAATGGCCCGAGCTACCACATGATGGACCGAGCTACCACATGATGGCCCGAGCTACCACATGATGGCCCGAGGTACCACATGATGGACCGAGCTACCACCCCTGTTTTGAAATAGACCGAACAAAATGTTCGGAAATACGCAATTGCCACTCGGCTCAAAACACGCAACAAAAACCTCGAGAAAACAAGCGAGAGAAGCAGCCACATCTGAACGGAGTCTACAGTGGGTGCTCACACTCGCATGTCGAGGCAAAAAGAAACAATCACAACGTAGTAAGCCATTGCATCAAATTTCAAAAAGATAACATACGTTTTACGGCTATCAAAGAACTCACAACGCAAACACTGAAGAGTTGTTCAAAAAATAATGAACAGGAGCGTTTCACAAAAATGTAACATTAGCAGAAAAAACACATGAAATGAGCGTACACTGCTTCAGAATTACCGTATTTGTGTACTAAATTCATTTACAGTTTAAAGTACATAACAAAAATAGATAAATGTTCATTTGTTCTGTAGAAAAAGATTAAATAGTTTTCAACACGCGACAATTTACTACCTATTATTTATAAATTTAGTAAAGACTCGCTAAAATAGCGAAAAATTTTCATGGAGAAACATTCTAGCTCTTGACAACGATGGATAATTTACCAACAAGAAATAAAATTCTTAGCCCAATATAGAAGAGTACCTACAAGTGTTAACACATTTGCATCGAGATACACGAACACGATGGATATGTGTAATCTCTATTTCATACAATTTTATTCTGATTTTTCGCCATTTTGTTATTAGTACCTCTATCCAAAGTAGATCAATGTTCTATACAAGAGATTAGATGCAATAGAAGCTTAACGTGGTAGACATTTTCTATCCGTTTTCTATATTTCCTCTCTAATGCGTTCTCCGATTGAGACGTTGTAGTGGTACACATAAAACTGCAGTATTTTAAAGTTTTTAGCAGCCAGAGTTTCTGCAGAATAAGTCAGGTGCTCAAGAAGACATTCGATCAAAGAATAATTATGAGAGAGAACAATATTCCTACCTACCAAGTACATACTTCAGATGGGAGTAGACCGTGACAACACCACCATACACCACCTTCAGTCTGATCCAGTTAGGAATCTTAGATCAAGAGCATGGAGAAAATCAGCACGCCAACTAACATATCAAGGGACAGTCACAGCCGTCTTGTGCCTTACCCCATCTTCCTTTACGTTATCCCTATGAAACATCTTGGCGGCATCGGAACCTAAGAAGTCGCACTAGTAATAGAGAAGATACATCTACGTAGACCTTCGATACATAAGTAGTTCAATTGCAGGTGCAGAAGTCTCATAGTAATGGCACACAGATGCGCTCCTCAGATTGACCTTAAACGTTTAAGTTGCACTAACTTTCATTTGAATGAAAACACTTCAATTTTTTTTCTCGAGACAGCACGATTGAAAAACCTTATTCAGATTCACTAATGGCAATGATTCTATAACTTTTCACACACGATACACATGCGTTATAACAGAATATATTTCACACTAGATCTTTTTACTAGTCTGACTCTACTGAAGATGTAAAGGACGTAGAACAAAATATGACTGTGATGTAGATTTATACATGAATGATGGACAAAATCAGAAATAATGCGTTTGCCTGACGTTGACAAAACCGTGAAGGCTCCGATATTACGATGGAGTCCTAGAATTTTTAAACATTGCAGAAGGAATAGGAACTCAGAAGCTTCTTCAGCTTTTTGAAGCACTTGGCAACCATAATTCTTATTATCTCAATGGATAACTATGCAACACCAGCAAATATTCCTGTACCTAAATTTTAGAACAAAATGAATAATCAAAAGTAGGCAAGTCAAAGTAAGTCTCAAAATTTTGTTTCAAACCAAAGTCAGTTGAAAAACAAGTTGTTGGGCAGGTGTTAATGCATGAGTCACATCAATTGCAGTTAGCAGAAGAAAACTGTTCACAGCACAAGAAAATTATCTATTTTATAGAAAAAATACAAAAAAATGAATGCAGATCAGCCCCAACGAGCACAAAAACGTCGGCCTCCAAATTTACTTCCTGAGTGATCAATGTTGGTTATAAAATAAATTCAAATTGACGGGAATGCTAAAACATAAAAAGCCAACGGTACTGAAAGCAAATGAACTGATTTTACGAACCACGCGCTAGTAAACATCACGAAAACAAAGCAACAACTCTGAGTGCAGTGTAATTGTAGTACAAGTTATTTATAGATGAATTTGATGGTGTATTTGAACCACCAAAGCATGTGAATGCGTGCAGCCTTGGTGCAATATTTTGAGACACGAGGCTTGTTACAAGAGACAAAATCTCATCCGATGCAGCAGTTGATGGCTTTGTAAATGACTTACAAGAACTGCACCCAACACTCGCACGTCTTACTCAAGCTAGCAGCGAGAACTGATGTAGACTGCCTCAAAATTCTACAAGAATGGGTTAGAAAATGATCGACAGGTGAACTTCGTAGCTTGAACATACAAATCTTGAGGGTGGAAGCAGCAGCAGCAGTACACAAGAAGGCTTAGATCTGAGGATCCAGCCTGGACAGAAGCCGTTCCACTGCAGCGTTCACATCTCCCATGGTCGCCGTCAATGCTGTGAAAAACATTCATTTATTTACTTATATGCGTACTGTCTTGCACCATAAATTAATCGTCATGAGGCTAAAGCATAGAACTGTGCCCCCATCAGGAAACGTTAGTTCACTATGACAACAGGGGCAATATTTCTTTAGGAAACAGGTTGTGTCACAGCTAGTGATAGGATATGTAATATATTTCGCACACAATCACTTCAAATCAAAGCAAAATATTCAACTCTTGTCATCTGCATCTGTAGTAATTAAACTGTGAAAACAGAATTATCAATAATTCATAAGCGCACGAAATAAATGCTACAGGCGGCAGTTCAAACACACATTTTATTTAAAGTGAAACAAATAAATTAATAACCTCAGCAAAACTTCAAACGAAATGAACAGGACCAACAAGCTTAGAAGCATGGAAGTGGCATATGAGGCGAAAGTAATGTAATTCATGCTAATTCTGTACACAAGAGACACAGGCCATATACAAAAAAACACCTGTGTTCACAAAGTAATAGTATAAAGAGCTGGCAATAATATTTACTTGGTGATAATACTGGCAGGTAATAATATTAAGACGGGCATAATACTGAGAACAGGTAATAATATTAACGCAGGGATAATACTGAGAACAGGTAATAATATTAATTAATTAGATACAGGTAATAATAGAGAACAGGTAATAATATTAACGCAGGGATAATACTGAGAACAGGTAATAATATTAATTAATTAGATACAGGTAATAATAGAGAACAGGTAATAATATTAACGCAGGGATAATACTGAGAACAGGTAATAATATTAACGCGGGGATAATACTGAGAACAGGTAATAATAATAACACGGACATAATACTGAGAACAGGTAATAATAATAACACGGACATAATACTGAGAACAGGTAATAATAATAACACGGACATAATACTGAGAACAGGTAATAATATTAACACGGACATAATACTGAGAACAGGTAATAATATTGTGTAGAAGGCCACAATACAGAACAGAACTAACCCTGCAAATTGGCCTCCCTGTTGATGAAGCCCATGGCTGCCAGCTGCTCCAGCTGCTGAGCGTAACGAGCTTCTAGAGACACTGGAACACTGGGGGTTGTCTGGCCCCCGCCACCCGCTGCTGCTGAGCCCCCCAATGCAGCAGACTGCTCAGGCACGACGTCAACTTACTGATAAGCGCAATGAACACACCAACACACAAGTGGTAAGCTAGTATAAAGCCTAGATAATATGCTAAAAATATTGTACATACAAGTAATATAATTATAAAGCCTATGTATTGTAATAAGAATGTATGTACCGGTAATCTTTGTACAATATCTATTTACTACACTAAGAAGCCCTGTAACTGCAGGTAATCTATAACAGTACATAAAGACCCAAGCTATTTGGCACTACAATACTCGTACATCAACCAGTTGTAAGTCAGTAACTATGCGTTTACATCCAAGAGTGGATGAACTCATCAATTGTTCGCACAGAAAAAAGAAAGCATATGCTCTGCAAAACTTTCAGCGCAAAATCAACACGCAGAGGGACCAGTTCAGGTAGCAAAATCAACACGCAGAGGGCCCATGTGAAGGAGGTCTGAGCAGCAGGTTAACATGAGAGGAGGAGTGCTCACTACCATGGTGCTCATGAGGTTGGCAAAGGCATCAGACCCTGGTTGCAGACCTCCCCCTACGCCGGGGGCAGCGGAGGCGGTAGTGGTTGTGGTGGCAGATGACGTCGCTGTGGAGGTAGAGGTGGACGCAGCAGGAGGCATCGTGCCCAGGCTGCAAGTAAGTGATATGCCTACAAACACGTGTCAATATCACTAGTGGGTGAGGTAGCAGTTGAATTCAGTTGTGCGAACGATGCGGTTACTTACCAGGCAGTTCTCTCAGTATATTCAGTATCCTATCAGCTAATAGATATTTTTCAAGCCAAAGTACATACTAAATAATGAATTGATACATTGTACAAGATAAAGTATCTAGTAGCAAATAAGTATTTCACAAGCCTAAGTAATATATGTTTAGCATTAGTCGAGATCAGCTAAGAGTAATTAACTCCGTTTTAAAAATGATCAACACAAGTTTCCTTGATAAGCAATTCCCATCGGATTCATTGAGGCCACATCGCTAGGTAGAAGACGGAATGTTGGGCAATATTAGAAAAAAGAATGTGTATGTACGATAAAATAGGCAATGGTTCAGTGAAGTCATTTGTGTTCACAAACTCACGAGTTAAAAAGCTGAGGTGCTTCATTGCGCAGAGTCTCCATGCCGGTCTGAATCTGAGCAATGGCCTGCAGAGCCTGTAACACACACACAACAGTGAGACTTCTTACGGTCATTGGTATTACTACGGGGTCACGCACATACTTCCTGTCTGTAATATGTATGAAGTTACTGAACTTGTAAAAAATAACATATCTTGACACCCTCCTAAGCGTATCACCAGCTTGGTCGACTATCACCAGCTTGGTTGACTGGTGAGCGAATCTGCTTGCGAGCGGGAAGACCCGGGTTCGAATCCCGCTGCCGACATGGTTGACGCGGCTAGAAATACGGCATGGGACTTGGGTAAACAACCGAATAATTATTGAAGTAATTATCCGACCCAAGAACGGGCTAGAAGGTTCGTTCCTATAGCCTCATTCTATTCTATTCTATTCTATTTTACTCCTCCCATGTAGGGGAAGTAGTAGAATACGACACGTATTCAAGCAACAGCTTCAGAACTGCCCAAGGCATACGTATTGTAATTGCATACATGGAGCCGTTTAACGTATAAATAATAGCATTTCTAGATATTCTACTCGCATTAATTTCCCAAATCTTTTGTTAAACACTAGTACAGAATTTTTTTCCCGACAATGCAGCAACTGTTTCTGACCAGAGTAAGTAGCAATACCAATCACAAACAGATCGTCTAATATTGATGAAAAGATTCCTCTATTTTCATGCTTTTCTCAGTGTTTAAATGCTACATCACTAATTATTATAAATTTATATAGACGTACGGTCAGTGGGAGAAGCTATGAAGGAACTCAAATGGATTTTACTTCGTATTTGGAAAACTTTTCTACCCTAGTTATTTTTCTTCAAAACATTATCTAACAAACAAAAACATTCGTTCGACAGCATGGTCTACCTTGCAACTCTATGCACTCAACAAATGGCGCTTAGTTCAACTCACATGATAGTAAACCAGGTAAAGACAAGCACAGAAAGTAAACTGGCAGTAGTGATATTACCGTCCACTCGAGCAGCATTACGCAGAAGCCACTACTTTTGTACTAACTCCACTTCAAAAATGGAGGCAAAATGGTTGGGTCTACTAAATATTTTATGCGCCCCTGATACCAAAAATTAAGTAAAATAACTGAAAATAAACAAAAATTACTCAGAGCTCACTAAGCTCAACAACTCGCAAGTTAAGGAATTCCTCGTAACACCCAAGTTCTAACATCTTTTAAATCCAAATACCGGGGTCACAAACGTCGACGAATGAGACCATGGACCCACCTGAGGATTGGACATGACGTTCTGCATAGCAGGGTTCTGCAGCTGGTTCATGAAGTTTGGCAGCAGCGACACCATCTGCTCCTGCAGAGCTGGGTTGTTGGCGAACAGAGGATTGCTGCCAATCACTTGACGTGCCAACTCAGGGTTACCGCTCAGACTCTGCAGGTGAAGCAAAAAACTTGAACAACCCAAGAATTAAGAAACACTGAAGCGTATTTACAGTAACAGTTCCTGGTTACAGCATCTACAAACTAGTAAGAATTGTTTCATAAGATATACTGAGGTTAGCCAGAATTGGATTTTAATTTTGAAAGAATTTAGTCTCAGTTCAAGATATGGTTCTGGTTATAAGCCAGTTACTTTCCCCTAAACCAGGGTATTACCCTGAATGACATTCGTATTTGAGTGATTATTAGAGAAGGTAATAATTACACAGCACCAACAGCCACACGTAGTCTTATTATCAATAAAGGAGCTACGTAAAAAAATGACCAGGAACATAGACTACGTGTAGATATTGATACTAGACATTAGATATGCATGCATTAATATTAAATGGCCATTGATATTTCATATACATTAATATTAGAAAATTATAATCATTGCCGTTTCATTTGTAATAATATTAGAAAATACTTAACATTAGAAATTCATTACTATTAAGTCATTCGTTAGTACTAGATACTTGGTATTCTACATTCAGTGATATAGAATATTTACTCTTAGGTATTTATTAATAGAATGCATTATCTATAGATATTATCATTTTAATGCGAGTTGTAACTGCAGGTGCCCCCAGCAAGCTCACCTGGAACATGGACTGAGTGTAAGGGGCGTTGAGCATAGAGTTCATAAGCTGTGGGTTCTCCATCATCTGGCGCACGAGAGACTGTACACCAGGTGAACCTAGTATGCCACCACCGCCACCTGGATTACAACATTAGGTGGTAGTAGTATTGTAGTAGTAGTATTACAAGTCTCATAGTGTTTCAGTGACGTAGTAGTAGTAGTAGTATTGTAGTAGTAGTATTGCAAGTCTTATAGCGTTTCAATGACTAAGACCACATCGCACCCAAGCCCTCAATTAAAATATCAGTCCATCTGCATCGTCGTCACCAAATAATACACTACATAGTTATCACTATATGCTTACATTACTGATTTAATCACCGCAACCATATATAAGAGAGAAATGGTCTCAATAGTCAGGCAAGATATTTTAAAATTAAGCACCATCACAGGAAGTTGGTTCACAACCTCAAAAGACATTTTTGTACTGTTCAGTTGCTTGTGAGCATAGAAAGAAGTACACAATTTTTTTTAATTAAATGTAATGAAGACATAAAGGTACATCATATACTTAAAGCCCATACAAAGTTCGACATACAAAATGACCATGTTTTAAGGTATTTATTTATTATTCATAGACTCTGAAACAGCATTTCACGTTTCAATTCTAATGTACTGTAAAGTACACCCATAGAGATGTCAAAATTTCAGCAACTAAATTTAAAAGTTTTCCTTTTTCCGTTCAAAGAAACGTGTCTTAATTGAATGTTAACAACTATGTATAATTTAGACTTCCATGACTGACCCAAGAATGAAATGCAAGAAGAAGAAACACATGAAAAAAATTATTTTAATTTTTGAAACGCGACAAGTGTTCCATCACTTTGTAAAATGCCTTTTGCAAGGTCAGTTAATTCTAGACTGTGATGATACAAACAATACTGTTCTCTTTTGGATACCATTTCACAGCAAACACTTTACGGTTAGTACACATGGGAAGTGGTGTAGACGCACTTATGAAAATGACAGAGCAAACACGTCACTGGCTCGATATAATTTAGTAGTTAATACGACATTTAATTGCATTTTTTGATGAACATAAAAGCACTCTGATGTAACCACTGCCATAAAACAAGACTTCCTATGCACGCAAAAGCCTCACTGGTGCTGGAAGTGGTTGACGAAGACGTGGAAGTGGTGGTGGAGGTGGTGGAAGAAGCAGCAGCGGTGGATGCTGCTGGAGTGGAGGTGGTGGAGGCAGGTGTAGCAGAGGCTGTGGTGGTGCTACGAGGAGCCCAAGGGTTAGGAATTGGTGCGCTATTCTCAACTCCAGGCTGGGTGCTGTCGTTACTGTTGTTCACCAGAGAAGAGAATGGGTTGCTTCCAAACTGAGACTGTGCTGCATTCAGCATTGGCTCCTGGATGTCTCGGTACATTCGCTGCAGTGCATTGTATCCACCTGAAAACCAAACAGAATTCAGTAAAATAACGTAATCAAATGAAAACAGGCGGGAAATACAGAGCCCCGTTCAAAAGAATAGCAGAGTTTGCCAAAGTTTTCAAAAACATGAAGCACAAACAAAACTTTGAAGACAACCAACAATCTGCATTTTTTCACATTCCTGTAATACTACATGAAGTGAAAAATCATTTACTAATGAAAAAACTTAACTTAAACAGTTTCCCAAGAATGCACCCACACCTGGAATAGCTCCACAGATAAGGAATATTCCAACAGACCTGAAATGCCCCACAGACCTGGAATGCCCCCACAGACCTGAGATGCCTCCACAGACCTGGGATGCCTCCACAGTCCTGGGATGCCCCCACAGACCTGGGATGCCCCCACAGACCTGGGATGCCCCTACAGACCTGGGATGCCCCTACAGACCTGGGATGCCCCTACAGACCTGGGATGCCCCTACAGACCTGGGATGCTCTCCAGGTTGCTAAGAGCCCTGTCGTGGGTGCGCATCACCTCCTGCAACATGGCCGGGTTGCGAGCAAACTCCATGGTTTGACGAAGCATTTCAGGGTTGTTGAGCATGTGAGAGATCTCAGGGTTTTGCTGCACAAATCAAACAAAGCTTGAAGTTTCCTCTAATTATAGTAAGGGCTCTTATTTTTCAATGCCTCTTATAATTGAACAAGACTAAGCATTGTCTAGTATTATTGAACATATTTAAAAATTTAACAAGCATATTTGCTCAAAGAGTATCCTGATAACGGCACAAAGATTCTTCCCAAGACAAAAATTAGAAGAATGAAACATATAAACTAACTGTCCAACACTCGTGTAAGAGATCAGTAGCACAGAACACTAGCTTCTCCCACCATAGAAAAAAAGAAACAAATAAGAAAAGATACAGCCAACCAAGTACATAACCAAACTCATAACACACTGTTGCAAAAAGTGTTGCTGATTCTGCAACAAGTAGCCAGGATTACCACTGAGCAGCGTTAGTTTTAAAATGTATATTGAAAAGAAAAAGATGCTATCACAGTACATCACCTGGCATTAAGCTCAGGAATCCTACAATCTCAGTGTGGCTGAAGAATGCTCTTCTCCAGTACACATTTTTTGGGAGGCATTTATGCTTCTCATAATATGATTCTAGATCATCAAGCAAAATTTGCAGGACTGAAAAATTAATCAAGAAAGTATACACACCTAGTTTTGATGAAAAACTATTTTTGAGATAGACTGATCATAAACGAAACTAACCAGTAAATAATACACAATTTATTGATAGAGGAAAATCTTTCAGTAAAACAAAGCATTGTGGGTACCTCCATGAGCTGCTGCATCTGAGGGTTGGCCGTGATGATGGAACGCATGTACTCAGGGTTGTTCATCATCTCGCGGACCAGGGGATTTTCAAGCATTTGCCTCATCATGTCAGGATTGCTCATCATCTCACGTTGCATTTGCTGCTGAAGCTCAGCAAATGAACCACCCATACTCCCCAGTCCACCTAATCCTCCAAGACCCCCCAGTCCACCAAGACCTCCCAAACCCCCCAATCCTCCAAGACCCCCCAGAGGGTTTTGTGATGGTGATGTGGTGGGTGCATTAGTGGTTGAGCTGGTGGTGGTGCTGGTAGAGGAGCTTGGAGAAGCTGAGCTGCTGGTGGTTGATGAAGAGCTTGTTTGCTCACCCTTGATCACAAGGTGCACTGTCAAGCCATCTTTTAGCTTGTGAGTGCTCAGATGTTCCCCTGCACAACAACAAAATCATTATTCTACCTGAATTAAAACATCAAGTACATAAATTTCACAATTATTAGGAACTTGAAAACTGCTGTCACCTTGGTGCAACCATTTCTTCTCTTTTTCTGGTGCAAAATTGGGGGCTTTTTAAATCACCTGTGATACAAGGCAGTCAACACTGGACTGAATAATAAGAACAACAGCTGTGGCAGTCTGAAGTGAGTCTCTTTGTGTCTGTCCTATAACTTACACCTAAAGCTAGTGCTCACTTACACAAGATCATCCTATTTGAACACTACAGCACTTTTCCAGGAGCATTTTTAATAGAAATATGTCTTGGTACAGAATGAAGAATAACCAACAACTTACAGATGCTTTGAAGATAAAAATTGTTTATCTAACAACATTATGCCAATGCCTTGTTATAGGAGCTTTTAAAACAAACTTGGGAAACCTTACAAATTTATATCAAATGTTGAACAACAATAATTACAGAGCATTTTGTCTTACAGAAATTACATTTACAAGGGTAGGTTCAAGAATTGATGTAAAAAAATTTCACTAAAAAAGTACCATGTGTAAATTAATTTTTTCCAGTACTCTAACTTAATTTATACATCAGAAAATTTACACTAAATTAAAACTCAACTTCACAGCATATTACTTACCATCTTTTAAAATTTTTCCTGCAAATATGAGACATGTCTTTTCAGGTGCTGTGTTGAAACGTTCAGCCACCAAGCTCCGGAACTGAAACATGTTTAAGTATTAATTATACAGACAACCATAGGCAAGAAATAACTATTAACATGTTTCCTCCAATTTGTTCTTTGAAAAAAAAAGATATTTTTCTATACATAGAAATTTAATTTTATACTTTGTAACTATTGTTTTAAGTAATGCAGTATTGATAGGTTAAATGATGGAATTGCTATTAAAAGGCTGATGTAGGAAATGTGTAACTAATTTAGTTTTGTGAACAATTTCAATCATTTCAAATTATATGAAGGTCAACACTGAGTGAATGTTAAAAAAATTCTATGACTACAAAATACTAAATGAATTAGTAACTAACCTCTCTATAATTTTGCATACTAAGTATTTTCAAATACATATAATCTTAGAAAATAGGCTTTTCATCTCTAGCAGTAGTAACAATGCAAGCTGTTGGAGCTATGCAGAATAAAAAGTGGTGTGAATAAGCATGAACAACCACAGAAGAATTGTATAAATATAGCAGATCATTTACATGGACTAAGCTGCTGATTTAGTGACATATAGGAAGACATTCAAAAAGCATCTTGCAAGAACAGCCTCTCAAGGAGAGTGACTCAACACAGCAATATTGCTATGAAGACATGTAAAATTTAATAAATCACAGAAATTTATGCTATGTAGAATACTTACAAGCTCTGCCTCATCACTAAACAACTAACACTACTCTTTTCAAGTAAACATTAATATTTCATGAAAATATAGGATAAGTTAAGAATTCTAAGATGCTTTTAATTTTTATTAAAGTACAAAACACACCTTGCATATGTTTATATTAGCTGATACATAAACTAATTTTTTATTTGTATATATGTAAATCATCAATATAATTTATATTTACAGACATGTTCTATTCTAGCTAGCATCTGCTAGTCCACAAATTTACTTTATTAGTTCAAAGACTAAGTAAAGGCAACTCACATCATCAACTGTAGAATTTTCTTCCACTTCAACCGTCTCCCTATCTTTAGAAGTTTTAATGTGAAGTTTAATCATTGTGTTCTCGCTAGATTCTGCCATAATGATCCCAAGTACTGTAGGAAAAATTGATCAAACAATCACTGTAAAAGTTCAACAGCTTTGTGAATACACAATAAATTTTAAACTTCTTATGAAATTGTTGTCCTAAGAGAAGTGCCTCAGTACTTCTGCCGTTGGCTGAGGTAGTCCCACGTCTGTGACGGAAATCAAAACATGAAGTGGTTATTTAAAGTATCCTGCAAAAGAAGCTTCTGGACTGAAATCTTGCATCATAAAATGGACCAAAAACATGAGTCATGATAGAAACCAACAAAATAATTCAAGACGCACGAAAAATGTTAGAGAAATATTTTTGTCATTACATAGTTCATGTTATTAGAGCGTATTAATACCGTGAATCGAAATGAATTAGCAACTCAAATTCAGACTAAACTTCGGATGTCACTGAGTACGTACTCCAGCAGTATTGGTAAATTTTTGATAACCAAAAAAAATGACTCAATATACATGTTATTTGTATCAATAGTTAGGAACTTTCTGCCATTTAATTACACACATGCCTAAAACTATAGCTTACTTACTAGTCTTATTAAATTTCAATATTTTAGATTTACTTCTACTTCACATGCCAATGATCTTTAACGAAATCATCAATGATTTCTGCCAACAAATGTAAGATCCTCAGGACCAGTAAACACTACGCTGAATTCATTCGAAATTTAATAAAATACAGGCTCGTATCGAAAATATTATCAACAACTCATAGATGCTTTGAAGATAAAAATTGCTCATAATGTTTATAAGCATCACTATTAGCAAAAGCAAAAATTCTGTGTACCATTTTTAGAAATTCATTTATATTCATGTTACTGAGAAACTTTTATTGAGATTGAGAAGGAGAAATACTGTAGTACTTTTACCTCCTCCCAATACAGTGGTCGAGTGGCGAGGTCCATGCTTGTGATGCGGGAAGACCTGGGTTCAATTCTCTTACCCGTCTTGGTCTGTTTCTGTCAAAATTATTGGTGGAAGAGAAACATGTCCAGCATGCTGTAACGCTGGACGACTAGAGTAAGGCTAGACCTTCAAGCTCATCCAAACGCCCAGACGTGCATCTACTTCATGTTACAGCACAGAGGACGGGGATTCCGCTTGAAGTATCATCACTACTCTTAATATGTTAACATTAAGAATTGAAAATCCACCATTTCTCTATTCTGTAAATAATTACAAATAATTTCTTTCGCATTGATTTCATTTACTTCAGTCCCATTTCCAGTAGAGATCGTATAGACGATACTGAGCTTGAATACACGTCGTGTCAAGATTTCAGAAATTCATAAGTTATTGCGTATGCTTTCAATTAATGGGAGAAGACACTAGTGTTACACATAAAGTTTACTTTTTCCTAATTTGCCGAGAAATCATAACGAAGCTGGTGCAACTAGCTTAACACGTTGACTCCGAAGTGGTACGTATGTGTACCACTTAAGTTAGGTTCTGTAATTTTTTCAGATCCTTCTAGTGACTTTGCGTACAAAGTGAAGTTTTACACCAATCAGGCAATCGGAGTCAACGTGTTAACTGAGCCTGTTACCCTTCACTCAAAGAGTAAAAATTTGGTAGTCGAAACACTGAACATGATTAATACTACTCTTAAGAAACGACCTCTATGAGCTCGAGGGCAGATTCAGGATGACCTAAATTCATGTTTTGAAATTACGATCAATTGATGAAAATTGCGTCGCCACGATTCCATTCCAGTTGCTAGATAGCTCAGACTGTAAATTTGGTCTCGAAATGCTTTTATACTTCATGTAAATGAATATTATACAAAGCTCAGGTAAACGTCTACAACCTTTGTATAGAACACGATATGTATACAGGAGAAGTGTATTCCTGATTAAATTGGTTAACAGAATATGGCACAAGATTGGCTTTTGAAATGCATTGCTGCAAAATCCTTAGTAGGTACATATTCTATAGTAGGTTACATAATAGCAATGCCTATGGATAATCGCTCGTGAAGCGATTTTGAAGAAATTCAAGATACATATCCTCATTTGGTGCTATTCAAAAAGTTAGGGACAAGTACAATAATGTCCGTCACTCTTTTAATTTTTACATTTTTTGCGACAGAAGTCTACCAAGTCCATAAGTTTTAAGGTAGAAATGCAGATGCTGTGTTTTTCTAATTAGATAACAATACATTAACTAGACAAACAAATAACAAACAAGCATTCTTCAAAAACGAGTGAAAATAAGTTATGTTTTTCAAGAATTAAAGTTCATGAAAAATAATACTCACAAGAGAATGTAACTTTTCTAAAAATTCACGACTTTATCAATTATTTCAGATGAACTACGTATATCGCCCGGAAATATAGTAATAGCATCATGCAGGGTGTCCATAAAGTCTTATAAAAGTCTCTCACAGTCTTAACAGCACCTTTTTTACAACCAGGATCCCTGAGACACATGCAAACTGTGAATGAAAAACTGTAATAAACACTGAATACAATAGGAAAAATCTGAATAGAATGTCTTATCAATTGCACTTGTAATAAATTTTTGAATTGGTTAAGAGACTTTACGGACACCCTGTATTATTAAATTCAATTTTCCTGTGCCCAGGATAAACTATCGTAAGTGAATTTTTTCCCAAATTTCGTGTCCTTGTGACAACGTCCATCAAAAAACAAACAAAATTACTTTAACGAAATTAATAATACAGAAGTAAACAATTAAAAAAAAAAAACAATCTTTATTTCCAATCAAGTACACAGTACATAGACATTTAGTACATTGGTTTTTCAAATTCTTAAGGTTAACATTCTTAGAGTAAGGGTGATGGTGAGCTCCATGCGACGATCCTGGGATGTGTCCATGGGCGATGAGTTGAGGTCTTACCGATAAGTGCTAGCTCACGGCGTGAAACGAGAAATAGCTCGTATTCATTGCCGGGTTTCGAACCCGCACGCAGTCTTTCTGCACAAGCAGAGACCCGATACAGAACACGGGCCGCATACCACTCGACTACGGTGGCTGCTTCGTACAACTATCTTAATCAAAAAATAAATATCGATTTTTAAATTATGAAAGCATTTTTGTCAATATATCTTCTGATATTAGTGTGGTAAATGTATTTGATTGTTTCAAAATCGCTCGCGTGATTGCACCATTTCTAGAAGTTGAACATCAATGTTACACTCAAAGCATCTAGCTGGCTACCTTCATACACGTCAACCAAAAACACACGTTCATGAGATCAAATTCTTTGAAACATGAGACCTCATGTTTTTGCTGGGAGGTGATGCGTTGGTTCCATTTCTCAACCTTTTGACGATCCAAGTCACACATAAGCTTGAATGTAATCAATTTCCAAAGAGGAAGCTCCCTTCTGTTTCTTCGCTTCATACACGCCTCCCACTATTTGGAGGCCGACGCTCGAGATTGAAGACGTGTCCAGGGGCTCCGTTTCGTTGCACGGGGCTCCGCGGTAGTGAGGTTCGAAAGCCGTAAACGGAAGCCGGACCGACGACCATTCTCTCAGGGATACCTGTGAATACCAAATACAGAAATGCAAGGAAATATCGTTTGATTCGGTATGTTCCTCATGTAAAGGAGGATCTATATTAACAGAGGAGTGGAGTATGAACATTCAAACAGGAAAAAATACCGACCAAGTAAACATCAACCAACGTGCATGATTTTACTCATGTACAGCAACCTCACGTACTTACAGTGTAGAAAGCTTGGTAAGAACAAGATCCTGTGCTAGAAGATTGACCCTTGTGGTAGAGTACAACTTTGTACGTGTCGCTCTCTCCTTGAGCTCGGACTTTCAGCTCCAAGCCTTCGTAGTCCACCAAGTCCCAGTTCTTCTTGTTTGCTACACCTGCAAACCCAGCTCCGTTCGGTTGAGGGTTCAGTAAACTGAAGAAAACCCCCCTCTGGAACTCCCGAGTTTTCTGAGTTGGATGAGATCGTTGAAAGAATTAGCAATGTTAATCAATTCTAAAGTAACTCTAAAAAAAATCTATGTATTAACTGATGTAACAGTTTCACCGGGAATTGAATAAATGAGGATAGGAAGGTCAATAGATGAAGTAATATTTAGCGTAATTCCCGGTAATCAATGATTTTGAAACGTTACCATGAACAACAAACATAAAAAGCCTCACCAGGAATTTCGAGACTTGCTAGGCCCGGTCTACGTACGCAAAGCTATGAGAACACATGATCGCTCATCACGAGGTAGAATTAAACATAAATTACTGCAGCGTATCAATATTAGTCGCCATAGAATTATAATGTACGGTGAAATTTGACAGACCTGCAAAGTGAAGACAGCTTTGCTCATGCCAGGCCTGCGTACTGTGTCGGACGATTCTATCCAGTCGTCGACGTTGGCAATCGTGCGAAAGTCGTAGAGCATCTTACTGGGTTCCCTGTAGGACGCAAATCACGGCATTGGTGCATAAGTTCAAGGCTAAAGCTTATGTTTTCGAGTATCCTATCTACTAGAACAGTATCTTGTCCACTGGAACAGTATCTTGTCAACTGAAACAGTATCCTGTCTACTGGAACAGTACCTTATCTACTGACACAGTATCTTGTCTACTGGAACAGCATCTTCTCCAGTGAAACAGTATCCTGTCTATTGAAACGGTATACTGCCATCTTGATAACCAAAGCTAAAATCAAACGTAGATATCACAGTATTGTATAAAACTTGATAAGCCCGTTCCAGAAATGCTCAAGAGGGAGGCCATTTAGAAAAAATAATTTTTGCAGCATTTTGCAGTGAACCACACATATCTAGTTCAGACCAATGTTGTCATTTATTGGCAATTACTGAAAAAAAGGAAGTTATGTTGCCGCACCCTGTAGATCAACAAAAAAATCGTTTAATTTGCCACTGTATACGGAACTTACTTGTTAAATTCGACGTCGTGACTCGCTGAAGAAGATATACATCCTGCCACCGCAGTGAGAGATATGAGGCGGAACACGGACTTGTATGATGGCATAGTATTGTAAAATGTATAGAATATCGGACTAACAGTCTACTTCTAGAAGTTATAAATGGAATAGAGCAACGTCGTTGTAACCTGTCAGGAAAAGTTATTAAAACAGAGGTAACACTATTTACATAATTTAGTCATTAAAGATTCAATTCAAAGATGAAAAAGTCTTATCATGCGCATCAGATCATGAGCATTTAGGTTCATCTTGAAGCCGTACGATCTACGGGCACCTAAGCTAAAGATAAAAGAGACTATGGACGAAATTTGATACAAAATGAACAGTAGTTGAATAAAACTCGCCACACACCATAAAGACTACAACAGCATGGTGAACTCAGAGGTGTTTTTTAATAATACCGCCAGGCAACTTGTATCAATGACCGTACTGTGCTTACCGGGTGCATGTGGATGTGCCCCACTTAAGCTGTTCACAACTTTTGAACTCGCCAACAGTTTTGATCTTTGGAGGTCTGTCAATTGCTGGCGCATTTGCATCTTGAGATGTGACAAGTTTGTGCTTTTACGTTTCCCATGGTTTTCTCACTCACATGTATTTTTCTCGCCATATTCCTCATTAAACTCTTTGAATTTCGTCTGACTTTCGCTTTGATATTCTTTGAGGTGCGAGAAGTTCGAAGGCGACCGCTTCGAGGACGACCTTCAGTAGTTCCCAGTTCTTTGAATCTAGCCAAAGTGTGATAGACACTTTATTTTGGTGCTTTGAGCAACTCGACAATCTCTGGCTTTGTCTTGCCCGCGTAATGGAGATCAATAATAGCAGCACGTTTATTACTCATTCTTTGGGCAAAAATGATAAATAGCAGTTCATTGTTATGGCAATCTGAAGGATGAGATATAAATTAACAATTACGAATGATTATCTTTTCGTAGACATATTTTAACATTTATATAATCTTGTTTTGAAAATAAGTCCAAGGATTTTGTTCGCACTGTAATGCAAAGAAAGACCTATGCTTGGCAAACTGATGGATTAAGGCGTATTCGAATAGGAATAATCCTACGCACACACTTGCCTATTTAGTTTAGTTAAATAGTGCTGAAAAATATGTTTACAGACTACTGTATTCGTAAGTAGTCCAAGTAGCCGTGACTTTTAGGAGCACTAGTTGCATGATTGGCAAAACACAGACGCGCACGGAGGAGATGGAAGACCAGAAAAAGCCTTCAATATAACGAATTCCTCTATTCCTAAGATCAGTTGCACACTTAGCACCGCAGTAGCTGGGAAGCCCCTGGGGCGCGCAAAGTCCCCACAGTACCCTGGTGGAAGGGAACAACCACCAGCGTACCCCCTGAGGGGATATATAAAAAAAACTTGAACATCGGCCGCACTTTACATGGAAACCAGGCATATATTTCCAAAAACAGGAACAGTAAGGCACACCTAGGTATATTTAAAAGTTTCCTTCAGACAGGCTTTACCTACTTGAAAGTAGCTTTACTTAAAAGGACAAGAATACACAGGAGAGAAGCTAGAGTGACCATATAATACAGTGAGAAGATGATAAGTACACACTAATGATGGTAGCGTTTACTACGACACATGCAACAACGCGTACGAGCACCGTAGCACTGTACTGGATAGCACCTTCTACGTTTCTTAGTACTTCATTTCACAGCATTCGCTTATAATCACCAATTCTAAGTACAAGTCCAAAGACCAGATTCTTTCAATAGCGCACTCCGTAAAGACAACCTACAATATTAAAAGTAAAGTCAAAACCGGTTATCATTCCAAGGAAAGCCAATATCGGCAATCCTTAATACGCGACAAGAATACAAGCATCAATTCACTTAATGTACAACAAATACTCGTACGAGTTGAACTTGATAAAGCGTACCCGCACTACTAAACAGCACACGCTTCTCAAACATTAACAGAAAACTTACCCAACACATGTTCGATATTATGAGGTATTTACCCGACACATTTGATATTCTGAGGTATTTTCAGCATCAAGCCAGAAAGAGAAACAAGGAATAGTGACCAAAATAACCTAAATTAAAACAAATGGATTCACGAAGGCTTTCAGGAGGATATCCTTGTACACCTCGAAGACCGCCCTTCTACAAGGCACGATGGGAGGTGTGAAACAATCCCCGTACGTCACAGGCTACACAGACACCTGTCTCGTACCACCGGCACCTGACAGCCACACCACCTGTCACCTGTCACGCTTCCGCTACTGAAACAGTATCCTGTCTACTAAAACAGCATCCTGTCTACTAGAACAGTATCCTGTCTACTACAACAGCATCCTGTCTACTAAAACAGCATCCTGTCTACTAGAACAGTACCCTGTCTACTAGAACAGTACCCTGTCTACTAAAACAGTACCCTGTCTACTAGAACAGTACCCTGTCTACTAAAACAGTACCCTGTCTGCTAGAACAGTACCCTGTCTACTAAAACAGTACCCTGTCTACTAAAACAGCATCCTGTCTACTAAAACAGCATCCTGTCTACTAGAACAGTACCCTGTCTACTGTCAAAGCTTCCACTACAGGACCCGGTCATATAGAGATGACACAGCCAGGTCAGACACAGGTACTGCTTTACCTGTCAGATCATCTCAATCACCGGCGGCAGACCTGCCCTATGACACGATTGGATACCTAGGATATGTACTTTGAACAATTTTTCTGTCGCAAAATTTACAAACCTTCACAGTCTTGGAAAAATAATTTTTCGTTCGCGTCTTGCTTGTTTCAATTGAAAGGAAGCATTAACAAATAAAGTGTATGCTCTCGACATGAACATGCACATAAAGGGAAAAAATGAATAACTCTGGCAATAAGGAGGTGCTAGGTCTTACGAAATAAGGCATCTAAACAAGGGCTCTTAAAAGGGGGTACAAGATACGTATTCTTTTCACATACCTCGTTGGTATCTAAACTTTCTGAAGTTTAAACATCACTAACCCCAGTTCAAAAATCCCACAGCTAAAAAAGTGGAGAACTGCACTGAATGAGTTCAGAATTCCTCCATCAAACTTGGTACACCTGCAGCATGAGGCAACTAACAAGTACGATCTTCCTGCATACTTCTTACATGTATAAGATCCGTCCTGCAATGCCACACACTACCTAGCTATCTTAACAAAAACTTAAGCTTTCATACAGAGCTTACTGACGCTCATAATGTTACCTTTTCACCTCAATAAATACCTGCCTATGAAGTAGTGTTCAATTCTAATACAAGAACTTCCCACTCGATATCTTTTCATAGCATCCATGGTGCAAGCCATCAGTTATGTACACGATATTAACCGCACCTATAGTAGTAGGTAGCGTTAGTCATGAATATACAATGATATTCGGATGAAAATATCTGTTTACAATCTAAAACATATAAAGAATGCTTCTCAAAAGTCATTCAATTCCAGCTCTGCTCTACACTGCTCAGTCCGTATCAATGCAACATGTATAATAAAATACGTTTAGATTCTCCAATAGACAGCATGAGAAGAAGACGTGAGAAGGTCCGAGCTAGGGAATGAAATTGGTCTCTCGAAAGTTTCGTAAGCACAGCACAGAGTACAACCCAGTGTAAAGGTACTCTCAGGATAACAGTCTCAGAAAATGTACACATTAAGACTTCTCCACTGGAGTACACATTACTCTAGGCACATACCTGCTCTTCAGGGCAGACATAACCAAGTACAAGGTGGCCTCTTATTCTTTAAAACGTAGCAATTCAATTTTACAGGTATCACAAGAAAAAAAAATTCATTGCCTGGTAGAAACGCATTTTATGGGTGAAAAGTATTGTAAATCGTTCAATGACATTTTATCCAACAATGAAAACCGTTTAGAAATGTATCTTAAACAGAGAAAATGGAGAGTTATCAAACCGGAATCTCTCCTGAAAAATTTGAAGAAGCAAAAAACACTGAACAGTGAGTACTGCGCTCATAAAGATAATAGTATGAACATACACAGCCACCAATTAATTATACCTATACATCAAACATCACAGATTTGAAAATTCTAAGCAGCTACACCAAGATAGAAAGGTCGAGGAGCAAGTGAGATAAACAAAGTCAGAACATGATTGTCCCTGTAGCAGTTAGTCTGCTATTCTGCAAGATGGTCGGTAATTCATTTTATTGCATTACAGACACAGCCATAGTAACATCACTACTCGCTGTATCCATTCTACTAAGAAGTACATTCATTATTAGAGCTAAGATAGTCTGCAATTCACTTTACTGCATTACAAACACCGAAGATAGTCCACTCGCTGTATCCATTCTACTAGGAAGTACATCCATCATTAGAAACACCTCCACAATACGATATACCTGAGGAATACTTTGCTTACACAGGTCGTAAGTAAGAAAAGCATGCTGACTTTACATCCTTCCATGCTATTTGAAGTAACACCATGAGAACAGTAGATGTAGTAAGGCTGAGATTGCTAAGAGTATATTAATTAGAGAAAGGCTGTGCTCAGTTTCCAAAGAACAATTAATATATGGTAGATCAAACTGATTCTTATCAATAGGCAACGCTGTGGACGTACAGGGATGGATGGAAAGAAAGTTATAATATTCCATTACCTAGATGAAAAAAGCATAATTTATTGGAAAGCAAACAGATGTTGTATAATTCATAACATATTTAAGTCATTACTTTCGCTCCAGAAATATATACTATTAAAACTCATGACACTTCACACAATGACTATTAAAGACAAAATATTTTTGATCAATGCTGTGCATCAGAACACCCTCCACAGAAGCATTAACTTGTGACATAGTTTAGTAGTTCAGCATATTTTTCTATGGGGTATAAATGAATGAATTTATTAACTAAAATCTTGTCAAGAACTGCACAACAAAAACCAGGTCAAGACAAAACACATAAAAAATTCCCTTCACGAAGCCATCAAATAGTTCAAATTTGACTACAGGTAGCAGAGGTGTGTCTAAAGAACTAACAAAAATAAAGTTTCCATCATATTGTGACTAAACAAGAGCATTATAAGCTACCCGTCTTAATGCTTTACTCTTTTTATCCCCTATGTTCATGTGAATACAAGAACAAGGATCAGAAATATTTCCACTAAAAAAAATGAAACAGATGAGTCACCAACTGAAAAACAGACAAGAGTTCTAGTTCATCAAATCCATTATGAACAATTTTCACATCTTGAAGAGCATCTGCATAGGAGAGTAAATAATTTGCAGGAAACTAGATGCAGAAATATAGAGCACTAATTACTCAGCAATGACACCATTAATAAATGACTCTATACGGTTCTCCTCCTGCAAGCCGACAAATTTGTCTACGACTTTGCCATTCCTCACGGCTATTACAGATGGCACAGCGGAAACCTGAAACAAGAGACCTCCATAAATATCTCCCCAGGACATGCATAAATACCTACTTCAGCACAGTTGTTATTTTTTTCATAAATTTAAAGGGACTTAGGGTTTTCAAATGTCTGCTTTGATGTAAAACTACTGTGCCTCAATTATTATAGTAATCAGACAATTATTTGAGCAGTGCTGCCCAATTCAAATCTAATGAATCTTGTAGTCTGATGGCTTGTGTAGACAAAACAAACATTAAAAGGCTCAAGGCAAACATTCAAAAACCCTGGGACTCATTAGGACTGCTCTCTAATAGATACACACTTTCATTGTTCAAATAGTTATCTAATTGCTTTCAAACATTTGAAAATCCCAGGACCCTTTGAAAATAAGGTTCACCTTAACCTTTTTACTCAGAACATGTATTAGAAAAAGATAGCACACCTAGGATTTGCTCTATAGAATAGGAGGGCTGCACTTAAAACAAGTACAAGTATACTATAACAATAAAGAGATACTTCAACATTCTCTCCCCACCAGCATCTAAAAGTTTACATGGACATAATATAGACAGCATGCATGAGCTTTTAAAATTTTTTTATTTGCAGAGCAGCTTCAACTTAGTTAAGGAATAATTGAAACACCACACTATAGTGACAGAACGGTCACATTAGTTAATTTGTAACACTATATACATAGCAAAACATTTACACAGCCAAGGACAGAAAAAATAATGTGATAACACCTAAAGAAACCTGGACAAAAAACCATCACAAGCTAAAATGATTACTTACTCCGTATTCTAGTGCAACATCTGAGATGTCATCAATATCAACCTTGGCCAGATGCACTTTGTCTCCTTTACCAGCAACAACTTTCTCAATCCTGGGAGCGAGCAGCTTGCAAGGACCACACCAACTGCACACAAACAATTCAAATTACCTAAGGAAGAAACCAGAAAAATGTTTTACCTGCTTTTCTTCCTTGAACATGTAATGCAATGCAAAGCATCAGTATTTGTTTCACTTAAGTAATTGTTTAATAAAAAGGAAATAAGTGAATGTCAGTCTCAATGTTAACATTAAAAAGAAATTTTGACATCTTATCATTAATATTGAGTACATCTGCCATTATTCTTTGATGGGTTTCCTTAATATTTTCCTCACAAAGTCACCAAGCACTGCAGTTCACTTAATACATTGAGAAATGTAGCAATACAAAATGAAGCACAAGTAATAATATGGCTAGCATCAGGTAACTTGTTACTAATAACATGACATTGATTAGTCCAAAAGTTATGAGAAAGATAACTAAGACTTCTAATTCAAGAGGCAAAAAATACCTTCATTTTACAACCAGAAAAATGCTGCTAAAAGCTTGATAACAAATTATCACAGATACAGATTTATAACTAATAATCAAAAATTCTATGCTGTCTTGGAAAAACTATAATTCAAGTTTCAGCTATCATGATGCTCTTACTACATACTCTAGCTATATATTACAAGGCACACTGCAGAAAATAATTTATTACAATAACACCAAACATTGGTCATATTTTATTCATAGAAGTCTACAAAACAACTTTCATAGAATATGCTGGTGATAAACAATAAACTGTGTAGTTGAGTTAACCAGCCACACAAAGAGAAGCAAATAAAGCATCTGATTGTTTTATACAACATTAGTCATTGAGAAACTTATTTATGCAACATGTTTTTGTGAGCTAGCTGTGATAGCTCTTACACAATAGAAGTTAAATACCTCAGTGCACAAGTTCAAGTACATTTTGAAAACATACATTGTGCCAATTGCAAACAATGTTGTAACTAAAACAAAGCTATATTAACTACTATTGATGACTCAGTCAATCTGATCACTTCAGTATTCTACTAGTCATATAATGCACATGACAATACTCCAATATTTGCTGACAAAAATTTCAGTATTTATTTTGCAATTTAATGTTAAATACTTTTAAAAAATTAATTTTAAAATATTACATACACATTATAATAATAGTTTATTGATCAATTCCTGAATTTACACAATAGTCAATGTAATTAAATAAACTTGATAAATAACTAGTAAAAATGTTTCTCAAAAACATAGTCATATATTTTAACAGAGTATTTTAACACACACCCTCAGCTTGCATGGAAGTCCACAATAATACACACCCTCACCTTGCATGGAAGTCTACAATAATACACACCCTCACCTTGCATGGAAGTCCACAATAATACACACCCTCACCTTGCATAGAAGTCCACAATAACACACCCTCACCTTGTATGGAAGTCCACAATAACACACACCCTCACCCTGCATGGAAGTCCACAATAACACATACCCTCACCTTGCATGGTAGTCCACAATAATACACCCTCACCTTGCATGGAAGTCCACAATAACAGGGGTGTCTGAATCAATAACTCTCTTTTTGAAGTCCTCTTCATCCTGTACATTGAACATAGCTTTCCTTGCAGCAGTGCTGCTCAGGGCTACCTTACTCTGCTTCAGGGGCCCTTGCAACACCAAGCAAGACCTAGAAATTGATGCTAGAGTCTTAATAAACATCTTCAAATTTGTTTCCTAAATATTCAGAATATCAAATTTATTAGGTCTCTGAAAAATTTCTGGTAACAGAATAGAAACCTCTGATTAGTATAATAAAATTACCTTACCTTATCCAAAATTTATGTCAAAAATGAGGTGTGTTTTAAAATGATTAATACAAGGAATTATCAACTGAAATTTATAGTAATTACATCAACATATTAGGTCAAAAAATAATTGCTTTCATTGTTAAGGAAAAGAAGATGCAAGTCAAAGTAAATGACTAAATTATTAACTGATCTCAAAATAATGGGCAAACATAATAAAAAAATTTCCAACTCAATCCCTGAATGAAAATTGTACATAATTATTACATGTATTATACACTGGATGGTTAAAAAAGATGTAAAATAAAAAAGAATAATAAGTAACCCTTAATAATAAAAAATTAAGCACCTAACACTTTACATAACTTAACATATAAATAAAAAGTTTAAAAACATGTTCCATCACAAATTTTGCACAGTAAAAATAAAAAATTCAAAACTAGCTTTCCTTAATAATTATGATAAACCTGATATGAAAAAATTGGACAATTTACATTTAATACTCCTGGTCAGAAACAGTTGGTTCGTGCATCTTTTAATGTTGTATAGTTAATAGAGAAAATAAATTTCCCAAAATATGTTCTGAACCACCAGTGCTGGAATACTTTTTCAACTGTGAGCAAACTGTTTCTGAACTAAGAGAGTATGTATTATGAATACTTAAGTAAATAAATTATAGGCGTCTGTCACTGGAAGGATCGTTCCACTTCAATAGCTATTCCATTGCCGGAGTTATTTTAACACTTCCAGAAACAAACTGAAGCATACAAATAGATCTCTGACCCAGAGAGGCTTACAATCTAAAATTTACTTCCAAACCACATATAATGATTAAATGACATTTTGGTTGTATAAACAAGACAATTATTTGTATATTTAACTTAGATTTGAGGGCCAGCGTTTGGCTGGGGCCTCTGTAATGGCCTTTAATTCCCTCTAACACACACACACACACACATACTACAAGATGGCATCCCACAGTTTATCTCCTGTGAGCCAGGGCCATCTAAAGTAATTCCTCTGGGGCAACCCTGAGTCATTCCATGCAAATGAACCAGCCAAGTGAGGGCATCACTGGAAGATCCAGCTTGTCATAAACAGCCCCACACGCTTAGCAGGTAGTCACATCAAAAAAATGACTATTCATCACTGTTGCTTAGTCCATGCATGCACTAAGAAATCTTTTATTGCATCCACAACAGTCATGTTACATTTTTCATCCAGCCCTACAGGATATCTCATACCAGAGTCCTCTTCAACACACCTTGCACTCCACTTGTTTTCTCCACACAGCTCATGAACCACATCCATGATGCTCTCTCACTCATGTTCATATTTACTACATTCCAAGACCAGATCAACTGTTTCCTCTACTCTTCTGTTACACTGCAGATATAACCTTGTATTCTCATTCCACCTCCATGTATACCTATTCACACTTAATGCCTTACATCTGACAGCAAACAAGAGTTGGCTGCCAAAACTTCCATCATAAAACATTTCATACCTTGGTACATTCTTACTGGCATACCAAATTAAACTAGTTTTCCCATTCATACTATGCTTCCATTTGTTCAGGCCATACTCTTTTGTTAGTTTTCAATTTCTTTCTTCCACTTATTGCAATCCCACTCCATTCCTTTACCTCCATGACCTCAATAACCAATCGTCCGTAGTTCTTCCAATTCTAACACAAACACTCAAACTACTACTGTATTGCAGATTTCCTAAAATACACATCAAATGGCTACCGAGTCCATCTATTATTCCGCAAACGACGAAACTTCAGTGATAATAGATATAAATAGTTGATCGCAACGTTTGACGAGGTACGCACGGTTTGACAAAGTAATTACATATGCAAAAAATGGTGCAGGACTGCTTAGCGCATAGCAATTAATACTTCAACGGACCTTGAACGGAGTCCCATAAGCCATAATATAGCACTGCCAAACATTTACCCTAGGAAGTCATGTAATAGCCCTAAAATTACGATAATCATACATTGAATTATCAACTAATATTCTTATATACAATAAGTTTTGTGACTGCAGACGCATTCGTTTGCTATGACAGTAAATCTAGTCCAATAAAATTAAAACTAAAGTATTTTATTTGTTCGTTTGCTCACAAAGGGAGGTGTTCGTTTGCAAGTGATGACTCTGAGTGGCACCAGAGTAACTCGTACAAAGGCCGGTGAGAAGTTCAAATCTCAATATTTCGAGGAATTTTCGTACTAAAGTGCATATTGGAGTCTTTTCTGATATAGGTTAATAGTCTTACAGATTGAAACTTGATTCAGACTAAGAAACGTGGTGAATATATTACATGACAGCTTTCTTTTTAACCTCTGCCTGAAAACTATTACGACCGAACAGTGAGTGACGTCACTTTTGTTTACAAACTTCAGATTTAATTAAAAAATGCAATTATGTAAAGAGAAAAAGCTAGTGTATGTACTTTCGTATTTATAAAATATGCTTTAGGTAAAATGTATGAAATTTAATGATAATAATTTTAGTGTATTTTGTATTACTTCAGTTATATTCATTTCGCCTCAGCAGCTGCAACAACATCGAATATGAAACGAACACTTTTTGAAGAATCGTATTTTCTATGTAATTTAAGAATTGCATGCCATATTTCACTAATTTAAAGTACAGTGCATGCTTTGTACTTGAAAAATATTCCTACAGCTATACTCAGGCACTTACAAGGCTAGGAAATTAACTTAGCGAATGTCAACTCAAGTTCAGTACTTGCAACACACCGTAGAGCGAATTTGTGTTCAATTCCACGCACGTAGGAGTTACTGTAATAGAATAAAGTAGTAGGTTTACAACATACCTCGGGAATAAACATTATTTGAGAATGGCTGGGATCTACTATCTTTGCACATATATGTGTGTAGTAACTTTACTATTCTATGTTGTTCCTGCCGGTTGCGTAGTGTCTGCATGACTTTCTCCTTGTTTTACGCAATGTAACCTAGGATTTTAGAGTGTCAATGCAACAAATGTTCTTAAAGATTTTCCGTGTTGCTTCTATGAATTATTTATCTCAGCAACAGTGAGTTTATACGTTTTGTTCGTTTATTCACTCATTACGTGAAATGAGTAAGGGTTCTGTAAGGGTTATTGCTTTCGGTTAATCTGCTGGTTAAAGAATTGTATGTAAATGTCTCTGGTGATGCTAAGAACTACATTATATGTGCTCTTTTATTATTAAATTTTTCTTTCTGATAATTATTAGTATTGCATGATTTAATAACGTCAGAGTAATTAAAATGTATGTAATAAGAAATTAATAGTTAAATTGTGGCCATATTGGAAAAATTATCTAGGTGAAAAAAGATTTTGCTAAATTTGTACTCTATTAATATATTCAGCTTAATTTTACAGTTTACTTTGTATCTTTTAAGGATTTCAAGTTTGTGGCACCTGAATTTATGCCATTATTTTTATAGTTTTAATTTTTTCTTTATTCAATGATGCTTTAAAAATATTTTAGATCTTTGGAAATGTTTCATCACTAAAAGTTGGAGATAAATAATTTATCAATGCTAATGTCTATGAATGTATGTGTGTTCTTGTTATCTGGTTTATTCTATTAATTTGTTATAAATATCTGTTAATAAATATTTTTAATCCTTTGATATGTTTCAGATTACTCAGTATAAAACTTTTTAAAAACTTTCAGGCAACGTTAAATAGCAATTTATTTTTTTTTTGACAATTATTGTTATTGAAGGAATAAGTCAAGATGGCATTTCTTGAGTCATTTCTATCTCAATGTACAGAGATTGCTGCATCTATTGCTCCTAAGGAAATTTTTGTAGGCATTATTGGCTTTTCTTGGGCCACATTTCTGTGGGATGAGTACCTGTCATATCGTCAGGTGAGTGTGCTTATCTTACTTATTTTTGATTATTTTGCCCTGGTAGTCATGTCTTTCTTTCACTGCAACATCTTTTGTGTGGTCCTACTGTCAAACATTACTTAAATTTATATGTTTTACTGGATGACAGTGGTACTGGATGACACAGTGGTACTGGATGATACAGTGGTACTGGATGATACAGTGGTACTGGATGATACAGTGACACTGGATGATACAGTGACACTGGATGATACAGTGACACTGGATGATACAGTGGTACTGGATGACACAGTGGTACTGGATGATACAGTGACAGTGGATGATACAGTGACACTGGATGATGCAGTGACACTGGATGATGCAGTGACACTGGATGATACAGTGACACTGGATGATGCAGTGTCACTGGATGATGCAGTGACACTGGATGATGCAGTGACACTGGATGATGCAGTGACACTGGATGATGCAGTGACACTGGATGATGCAGTGACACTGGCTGATGCAGTGACACTGGCTGATGCAGTGACATTGGCTGATGCAGTGACATTGGCTGATACAGTGACACTGGAATGATGCTTTAATAATTGAGATATAATTCCCAGATGTTAGTTGAATCTAGTAACACTTCAATTTTAATAATGTAAACATCAAACAATATTCTTGATGTAAATTAGCATAAGGACAATTCCATTTGTCTCTCACCACTGCATATCATGGAGAATTATATAAATTTGATGCAGGCAATAGAGTAATGGATCCTGGAAAAAGAATTCATAAATTGCTTACAACTCTTAAATTGAATTTGTTATAAAAAATGCTGCTGGATTTTTGTTTCAGATATGTAATCAATTATGTTGATGTAGTGTGTGCATGTTGAGGCATGTAAATACTTTAATAACAATATGGATAAAGCTAGGATTTAAAAATAGGATAATTATTCTTGAAGCAATTTTTTGTCTTTAAAATGAGGTGTTGAGTCAAAATTTAGTGTGATGACTATAAATGACTGCCTTCAGAGATGTAATCTTCAACTAGTACTTCTAAACTGCTATTTTGAACTGTTTTGTAGCAGACTCTCATTGCGTCTGTGTGTGATCTTCCTCTACCATTTCATTCATTAATTCAACCAGCAGTTTTCTAGAGATGTAATTCCAGTTGTCATTTTTGTGTGCAGCGCTGCGTGGTTCTGAACAACAGGCTGGTGCCTCCTGAGCTCCGGGGTGTGATAGACAGAGAAACATTTGACAAAGCAAGAGCGTATGCCATCGACAAGGGAAAATTTACCCTGGCAGAGAGTATATACTCTCAGATCTTGGGAACAGTAAGTGTTTTCTGTGTACCTATATAGTTTTTTTTAGCTATTTCTTATATATCCAAGTATCCAAACTTGTTGTTATAAATTCATTTAATAATTTTCTGCAAGCTTTAGAAATTGAAGGAGTAAGTGATACATTGCATTGCTATGCATTTCTTATAAGAATAAGATGAAGCTAATGAATGAGATAGTTGATGTGGCCACTAAACAAACTGGTTCCATCTTAAACATTTTTTTTTCTTATTGTCATAAAATTAACATATCTTGTAGTGTTAGGCTTAGCAGTAATTTTTGGTTCATGCATGAATGTTATTGCTTATTCATACTATTTTAAGTTTGTCATGATGAAATGATTTGTGTATTTAAATGTAAGTTGTTCATAAATTATGGCCCAGTTCTGGAAGTTTTGACTATGTGATTGACTGATATTACTTATTATGGAGCTTCCATAGCCCCTGATGGAGTACATTCAGAAAGGAAACTTTTATGGGACTCATGCATGCCTTTACAATACTTATTGGAGTGTGGAATCACACACAAGCAGGGGATGAACAATTAAGGAAAATGTTACAGGTATTTTTTTATCTTGTTTATAGCAACCATAAATGAAAATGTTTGGCAACATGAAAATGTTTCCAGTGAAATGTTTGGTTTTGAAATGAAACTTGTGTGAATAATCATCACCATTTTCTGCTTACTCAAACCATAGTTTCTATGAATGCTTTATCTTAGTCAGTAGACTTGCTAGGAGAATTATAGCTTGCATGAAAAATTCATCCCTCAAATGATGAGCAAATTGTATGCATGTGTTAGAGGCTTGAACATGTCAGTTTTTTGCAGGGTGTGATGGTGTATGGAGGTCTGCCGTGGCTGTGGGATGCAGCTGGTAGTGCTGTGACGGCTGTAGGTCTTACACCTGATGGCAACGAGGTTCTGCAAACCATCGCCTTTCTCACCATCTGCAACAGCATCACCTGTGTGCTCAACTTGCCCTGGTCTGCTTACTTTACCTTCAAGATTGAACAGAAACATGGGTTCAATAAACAGGTGTGGTTAAGTAATTTTTCTTTTCCGATGTTAAGGTGTGATGAAGTCCATTGTTCATGTAGTCCATGTTCACTTTTCAACCCTCAGTTATGTCTGCATGTTTTGTGAGATGAAACATATTTGTGCCTACACTTTAATTTGTTTCCAACATTCACATTGATCATAAAATACTAAATACAATTGAAATGTGTTGTGCACTTTTCTGACAGCTTTATTTTCAGTAGCTATTTTTGATTAATATCTTTGACCATTTATGCTAATAATAAAATAATGGCCTAAATGCTAAATAAAGTATTGGGATTACAATTGTCCTCTATTTGCTTTACAATATTGAACTATTTGTGGCTGAGTTCATAGGATCACAATTGTGACTCTAAGTTTCATTGTTGACCATGAATTAATTTTCAGACTTCAGGATTTTTCATCAAGGACAAAATGAAAAAACTTGCATTAACTGAAGTTATATCTGCACCTGTGGTTTCAGGACTTGTCTACATCATCAAGGTGAGGAATATTCAAGTTATTAAATACATATTAACTATTAAATAGTTATATTATGAAATATTATAGATAACCAAAGAAAGATTGAGATGTGAATGGAGCTAAAATTATAATGACAGTAGCAGTCAATTTACATTGCTAGGATTTGTTCGAGAAACTCATGAGTGAAGAATGCATGTGGGCACATAGTGACTAAGCCATTGTGACTGAAGCGTGAAGTTAGCTTGAGTGTAAACCATTCGTGTGACTCCAACAAGTGGCCTGATGTGCTTTCAGCTACTTTTCCTTCATAGGTGAAGATTCTGAGTGTCATTCACTAATTTTCATCCACAAAAGAAGGTTCTGATACATTTTTCTCATTGTTAATTATCATACTTTATTCTTCCAAGAAACTAAGTTAAGTGTCTATCATTTTGATGCAGTTGAGTACTGGTATGGTAGTTGTATGAAGTTATCTAAGCTATAATAAACATTGCTGATTGGGAAAATCTGTTGAAGAATTTCACATGAAATCTTTCCCTCACTTTCATTTGTCAGTAGCTAATTTTTCCTATAATTGTTTTCATGCACAGAAATATACTTTTTTATTGTTGATTTTCTTCATTTCCCCTGGTCCAATATTTGTTAAATTTTTGTCAATTTTCTGCCAGCTCTGTCTTGTTTTCTATCTTAAAATATATTTCAAATATCCTCAAACTTTTCAAATAATTTCTCAGATTTTTAAGCTTTGCTTTCACACATTCTCAACCTTGTATGTCATCTCAGGAGAGTCAATTGTCCTTGGCACACAAAACATTCACATAAAAAGGATCAATTCTTAAATAGAGTTGATGGCATTCCAGGCTGGCGGTGACTACTTCTTCTTCTACTTGTGGCTGTTCACAACTGGGGTGTTCATGTTCCTCATGACAGTCTACCCTGACTTGATCGCGCCCCTCTTCGACAAGTACGAGCCTCTTCCTGAGGGAGATCTCAAGACCAGAATAGAAGATCTGGCTGCTCGCATCAACTTCCCTCTTACTAAACTCTACGTTGTTGAGGGTGAGATTGCAATTAGAGGGCTGTAGTTGAGGGTGAGATTGCAATTAGGGGGCTGTAGTTGAGGGTGAGATTGCAATTAGGGGGCTGTAGTTGAGGGTGAGATTGCAATTAGGGAGCTGTAGTTGAGGGTGAGATTGCAACTCGGGGGCTGTAGTTCAGAGTGAGATTGCAACTAGGGGGCTGTAGTTCAGGGTGAGATTGCAATTAGGTGGCCATGGTTGAGAGTAAGATTACAATTAGGTGATTATGATCATGAATAACGTTTCCTCCCAGAAATTTGTTCTTGAAAATCCGTGTGTGGTATCAGTTGCTGCTATTTATAGGTGCATATTAGAGATGTCGCCCCTGTCATTAATAGTTAGAAATAGTGGTATACCGACTACAAAATCAAGCCAGCGGTGCCATTTTTGATGTTAAAGGATTTCTAAGTAAAACTACTTATGAGCGTTATGCCGTTGAAGCAAGTATGTTCGTCAAAATGTTTGCACCAAGTAAAGGCCTTTCACTCGTCTGCACAGGATGAAGGAAATTTCGGGGGGTAGGGGGTAGGAGCACTGTGCTGTATTTAGCTTTCACTACAATTAATATTCAGATGTCACTCAAGTTTTGCAATTCAATTCCGAACTGAAAAGAATCTGTTGAGTGCTGTTATTTTGCCGTCATGTTGTGACATATCAAATAAAAAGCAATTATTTATTGACTGTGCTTTTAACAACTGATTCAGGTTTCTTTTTTAATTAGGTATTTTTTTTGTGCCATGAATCATGATTATTAACGTCTTTCGTATCAAGTTTCTTTGATTTATTTTGCTATGTTAGCGTTTGCATGACAATTTCATTTTTAGCACATTAGTGTGTGGACTCAATAATCTTGATTTATTGTTTTTTGTGTTCTGCATCACGATTATTCATTAACTTATTGTTTTAGGATCGAAGAGGTCGGCTCACAGCAACGCTTACTTCTACGGATTTTTCAAGAACAAGCGCATCGTGCTGTATGACACCCTACTGCAGGACTACACGCCCCTCAACAAGGACGACACGGCTGATGATCAACAGCCTCTCAAGAAGAAGACTGGCTGCAACACAGCTGAGGTCGTTGCAGTGCTCGGTCATGAACTGGGACACTGGAAGCTTAACCATGTGTTGAAAGGCATCATCATTTCCCAGGTGAGTTCTCGTTGTGTTGGTCGTATTCTTCATTATTTCTTGCACTCATTTTACAAATAATTCTTCTCTTCCTGCGATGTTTTCACCAATCGTTTCTCATTTCTTGCGCTCTCCATATCCGTTGCTTGTGGCACTCGCTGTATCACCAGCTTGGTCGACTGGTGAGCGAATCTGCTTGCGAGCGGGAAGACCCGGGTTCGAATCCCGCTGCCGACATGGTTGACGCGGCTAGAAATACGGCATGGGACTTGGGTAAAATTACCGAATAATTATCGAAGTAATTATCCGACCCAAGAATGGGCCAGAAGGTTCGTTCCTATAGCCTCATTCTATTCTATTAATATTATTCCCATTGCTATATTGCCTGACTCAAGTTACTTTATGCCTGCAGGTTAACCTGTTCATGATCTTCAGTGTGTTCGGAGCTCTGTACAAGTATCAGCCGCTCTACAGAGCGTTTGGTTTCAAGTCTGAACCCGCCCTCATTGGCCTTGTTATCGTCATGCAGTATGTCTTCGCTCCCTACCACGAGGTTAGTACGTTAAATCTTAAATAAAATAAACCAAATTAAAGCGAACTCGTACTAAATTTTACTTTCGAGGGTCGCTAAGAATTTTAGTTCTTGAAAGCTAGCAAGACTTAAAGTGAGTCATTCATAGCATATCCAGTTATTTTTCCCCCTAGCTTTCTAGGGAAGCAATGTTACAAGTTAAATCAATTTTGAGAGACGATGAGGTCCTCAAACTATGATACACTGATTAAATAACGCCTAAGTTGTATAGCGTTATTTTTTTAAATATATACCCAAATAATTTCGTGTCGAGCATACCTAATAAGCAACATTTATTGCAGAATAATCGTGCTGGCATTCTAATCCAATGCAAAAAGTTAATTATGTTAGATATTATAACGCTTCTACGTCTCAATAAATAAGATTGGCGTTATAAATTACACGATTTCTAAATTTATTCATGTTGGTTCCTTTGTTTTTAGAAATCGACATAATGTGATGCATTTCGTTTAGTTTTAACTAGACAATTCTCGTGGAAATTCCACGATTTAGATTTGACTAATTTGAAATTATTATAAAGATGAACGTATTAAAGATTTACGATAAATTGTTTTAAATGAATATTTTTCATAAATATATATAGAACTTCCATTCTGTATCTTATCTAATGATAACATGGCGCAGATAGTACCCATTGAAATTTCTTGGTTTAAAAGTGACAAAATTAATGATCTATGAAATAAAATGCATTTTTCACTTTTACCCGTGATACTATCATAATCTGAATATATTTTTTAATATATACAGAACTTCTACTTTGTATCCTACCTTACGATAACATGGCCGTGTAAGAGGTAAAAGCTAATAACAGAAAAAATTGAGTGGTTCATAGTGATCCGGTGCCTTTGGTATCCACAATACAATGCTTGTAATACATGCATACCCGTTCTGATTTCAGTTTACTAATTTATTTTCAGTAATAGATAGGAAGTAATGGGACGGACACACACAGATACAGCAAGATGGAGATACATAGTCGATTATGTATGTAGATGTTGTAGTCGATAGCTCTTAACTTTGAACTTGGATGCATGTAAATTAAACGAATTCTATAGTTATTTAAAACATTGTATCGAATTAAACAACTCATCAAAGTGAAGTGGAGGGTCGTGAAACGATTATTAATTTGCTAATGTTTTTGACTAGTGCAAGCATTGTAGTACCATGACATGTTATTTGTTTACAGCTGGTGTCGTTCCTGATGAACATGTTCAGTCGCCACAACGAGTATCAAGCTGACGAGTTTGCAGTAGAGCTTGGCTTTCAAGAAGAACTGCAGTCTGCTCTTGTTAAGCTCAACAAAGACAACCTGGGCTTCCCTGTGCACGACCCTCTGTATTCTGCGTGGCATCACTCCCATCCTCCCATCCTGCAGCGTCTTCATGCCCTCAAAGCCCATACCAAGAAGACGGAGTGAAGGCAATGCTGTTGCAAGAAGACGGAGTGAAGGCACTGCTGCTGCAAGAAGACGGAGTGAAGGCACTGCTGCTGCAAGAAGACGGAGTGAAGGTACTGCTGTTGCAAGAAGACGGAGTGAAGGTACTGCTGTTGCAAGAAGACGGAGTGAAGGCACTGCTGTTGCAAGAAGGCGGAGTGAAGGCACTGCTGCTGCAAGAAGACGGAGTGAAGGCACTGCTGCTGCAAGAAGACGGAGCGAAGGCACTGCTGTTGCAAGAAGACGGAGCGAAGGCAATGCTGCTGCCGGAAGGTACAGGTTACAGTACTTCCTCTGTGCTAGTTTATCAAAGTAAGCAGTCTTTGCACAACGAGCTTCTCGTATTCGAGTGACTAGTTAGTGGTACGTGTCTTCGTTAATATTTTATACTCTTTAGGAATAAATTAAAGAATTTTGTAGCGTACGTAAACTATTTCTTTGATGATGGTTTTTTTCTAACTGGGATAGAGAAACTATAAACTTCTTTAAATGACACTTGGGTCACGAAGTTGACACTAGTCCGAGATCTTAAAGTTTTTGTTTCTCTGTGGTACGAGTGAAGTTTTTGACGAAGCTGCCATGCGTTCGATAGACCTAAGATTATCACGCTGAATTCGCGTATGAAGTTATATCTTCATCTATTAGTTTTGAGTGACTGTTTCCAAACGCTTGTACAAGTGTGAACCAAATCTGCGCATGCAGAGGTAGCTATAATTTCTGATTCTTGCGTAGTACGCACACGTGTTGGAATTGTTTTTTATGAACGCCATGGCGTTGGTATAAGTTTATTTATCAGTGATTATCTCCTTTTAGCGAAGTCAGGTGAGTGTGATTATTTCGAGCCTTTTTTAATAACGTATGTACTTCGTATTTCTTCACTGTAACGAAATAAACTTTCCAGAGTGTACCCGAGATTTTGATACCCTCAAATTACCCCCAAGCGTACCCTGATGATACACGCGTGTATTTTTCTCAGAAGTGCAAGAATTTTAGTCTCAACTAGCAAGTTCAAAATTGGTCACACCGTGACTACGTAACTGGGCATTCAGTTCTTAAATTCTTCAACCCTCTAGTCGTCACTAAAATGATGCGCCTAGACGTAAAAGTTCTCATGGACGCTAGTTTTGCTAGCTAGAGAATTCAGTACGGGTACTGTCAGTGTGGTATTACTAAGACTGCATTATTTATTGGAAGTGTACGAAACGAGGTTCAGTTACACTGCTCTCTATCAAAGCAGTTAGCGTTCATGTTCCACACACAAATCGACCAGCTGGAAAAATAATCACCCCATCAACGAAAGTATCATTTCATGCCATGCATTACGTTTCATTGTATTCAGAGCTGGAACCTTGCTACAGAACTTCCATTGACAAGAGCTTGTTACCGATGGAAGTTGTACTTCACAATTAACACAAATATCGACTATGCAACCGCTGTAATCAGTCATGGAACATGGAAGTAACAAATTTTTAGCACGACTAAAATTAAGACAATTCGTGTCCTGGTGCCTTTGTTCACAGCAATTCATTACAGCATTAGTCAGAAGACCTACATCATAGAAGCAACTTCTTTATTATTTTTGGTATATACTTGTAAATGTTTCAGCACGGAGGTACTCTTCAGTTTGCAGTCTCTTGGAAACAGCAAAGCTTTGGTGACTTGAATGGAAAACTAGGAATTGCAACCAGTACTTTAAAAATCTAGGAATTGCGACCAATACTTTAAAAAAAATCCTATTGAGTGACCGTGTAACTACAACTCAAAACATAGCTTCATGACCTAGTTTTCTGATGTATTGAACCACAGGTCACTGATCAATAATCACTCAATCCGACAGGTTATCTCAGACGATTTCACAGCTCAAAGAAGAAGACTGACATGTGAAGAAATTTGAGTCATTTCAGTGCTAAGGAATAAAACACTATTTCCGACAATTTCTGAGTTTCAATAGAGCGATTCATATGTATTTTACCATGAAAAGGAAATTGAAAAGATATGTGTCACAATGAGCGCAACACGCATCACATTTACTCCTTCTCTTGCATTTCCTTGCTGCGCTTAATGAAGGACTGAGCATTGGTGGCAGCAATGGAGTGCAGGGAGTAGGCAGCACCAGCACTAGTGCGACGGCACGGCTTGCATCGCCAGATCCCCACAGCCAGTCTCTTTACGCTGTCCTGAAATTAATATTTCAGTACTCAATTAACCAGTAAAATGAGTTTCAATTACTTCTAATTCAGCTTGAGTAGGAATGAACAATGATAAATTAACACATCACTGCAGGAATTGAACAAGGTAATGGGAATGAGCCATCTGGTTCATTCTTGGGTTGTCACCCAAGTCCCACTCTGTTCAAGGTAAAACCCTTTTTCAGTCACTCTGGTATACCGCACAGGCCCAAGGAGTTGAAGATATACAATCAGTCTAGTGATATCAAGGAAGTTAACCAAAAGAACAGAACCAACCTAGATAAGTCAGCAAAAAATAGTAGCAGTTTAACATTGAGTACAAATAGTTAGCTATTTAAATGACTATTACTCTGCAAGTAAGAGTTTTCATAAATTAACTCAGCCATCAGTAGCAGAAGCTAAGCAGATAAGATTAATTTCTTAGAAAACGGGACAAAATTCTTGCCATATTTATGCCTGTTTTACATCAACTTTCATATTCTAAACAAAAGACTAAGATTTTCCAACAGAAATATATTTATACCTTAAACAATTCATAACACAATTAAATTCCAATTTATTTCAAAAAGATCATAAATCAGGAACTTCACATATTTCCTAATATACTTCATTATTCAAAGCTGGAAGCAAAACATTACTACCAAGAAATAAATGAGACAAGCACACTAACAGAACACGAGGCTGTGCTCCTAATGCTTACCCTGCCACAGAACTTGCAGAAGTATTTGATTCGCTGACTCTCTTCTTGCTTCTTGACCTGCTTACGCAGAGATGCACCGTAACGTGTGCCATACTTGCCAACGATTCCAACCTTCTTGGTCCTTTTGGCCTGAAAATTAAACAATTCAATTCATTTGAAAATAGGATGACAAACTGTGATTTGAACTCAATGAAATAATTAAAACATAACAAAATACTCTATATACTAGCATTTGCAATTACACATAAAATTATTCTATTACCAAACTCTTGCCAAGTATTATGCAATTTATAAACATTTGATCTATCACCAAAATTTTAGCCAAATAATAGACAACTTTTACCTCAAATACACTTCAGCAGTTTTCTCCATTTAATATATTAATGCTCACTATATAAACCATAGGAAAATCAAGGAATACATATTTCAGTCAGGTTATTCTTCTCAATACATTATAAATACATGGAAATATGTAAATTTTCATAGTGTTTAGACTGGTTATGCTCTAATTTTTTTTAATCCATTTCCATAAAGTAATTTCTGCCAGTAACTCAGGTCATTTCTCACAACAAAACCTTGATTCAAAAAATGATTTCATCACAAATACAAGACTTGATATTGAAAATGACTTTCCAAGAAAACTAGAATACCATTCACTTGCATGTAATAATGGATATTTCCATGATACAAATGTAGTCCCATACCTTATATGATAAATAATCTGACATGATGGATCAAGCTAACAAAGCACTGCCACAAACAGGTAAGTCAAATTCCCACTTCTGTATTCCATGACAACCTCACACACTACAGCTAGGTCATGTTTCAACTAATTCCTACCATATTTAATTTGATAAACTGATGAACTGTTTGTAATGAAATTTTAACACTTTTCTCTCAAAATATATTTTTTGGATACTCGTGGTAAGAATTTTTAGTGTAACTGAACAATGCAAAATAGGAGCCAATGCTTGCATAAATAATATTTTTAACTCAAAATCTATGAAACTCAACAGTTGAAAAAAGCCACATTTAGAATGTTTAATTTTGCTTAATGATTTAATAGAGAAACACTTCAATAAGAATGATAATATTGAATTTTTTGTTATCTTTCCTTTCCTTATTCAACAGCTTATTTTTAGCTTAATTTACAAAGGTTCTCTAGGTCCAAGTCACTTAAATAAGCTGCTGGAATTATTTTAAAGCTATCAATTAACATGCAAAGTGCATATACAAGGAATACTTTATAATGACTTACATGTGAGTAATGCATGACAATTGCAAAATTAACAGCCATTCATAAAAACTCAATAGCAAGTGTTAAGAAGTGGACATGCAGCTTGTAGTTCCACATTGATGCAGCTACATTCTTAAACACCTATTAACTTAAATATAGCCTTCCAGATAAGCCGCTCCATTGAGCAGCTAAATGATTTGTTAACCGCTGACCCCACAAAAAGTATTAGAACAAACAACTTTGTGTTACAAGCCTCACGCCACTGAGGCAGCCTAGCCAGCCATAAACACCAGGCTCTTCTCAATCAATTAAAATATTGTCAATCTCTCAATATTCCGTTATTAAGAATAATTATTGTACTGTTGAGAAAACATTTTCAAACTATCAGTATACAAAGGCATAAAAATCCTATCACATTTTCCATCAGAAAAATAGAGCACTAGAAATATCTGAACAAAATTTCTTCAGCTACATTGATCAGCAAATCTGCATGCACAGCAGCTAACTTGTAGTTTGGACAAAACATTTCAGTACTAAATTAAGAAAATACAAGATTATATATTCTTCCAAAATTTAAGAAACACGTCTTTCGATATATAAAATCCAGTTCTTCAGGCTAGCCTATGTACATTGGAGTCGTTTGATAATATACACTAAATAATAAATTTATTAACATTTTATTCTCAATTAAACATAACAATTTCTATGCAATATCCCTAAAAATATCTCGAAATCATTTCTCACCATTTTGTTTTATTGTACCGAACAACACAACACCAATAACACCACACGATATTAACGAGAGAACGTTTCTAAGAATGTTGCCAGATGGTAGAGTTTAGACACATTTCAATTTAGAATTCTGGTATAGGGCGTACAAATACGTGTAAGCACACATTCAAAGATTTAGTAAATGACAGAAAGTTAAGGTTATGTATATTAATTAGGAATTTTTTCGAGTATAATGTACACATGAATAGTTCTGTTGAATTTTCCAATATATGTTTACCGGCAGTGTCATAGCTTCTTTAAAAAAATAACAAATATATGTATATAAGAAATTTGCATAAGAGGTCTGAAATAATATTAAAAAAACCTAATTTATTCATTGAAATGATCTAGAATTCAATTGAATGTTCGTCTTTATTATTTTTTCTTATCATGGTAATATCTGAGAGCCGTCTTTCTCAGTTATCATGGATATAAGATATCATGTACTTATCAATAATCAATTAACATCCAGTTTCCTACAGCTAGCTTCCAAATACAGTATAAAAATGTCTTCACATATAGTTTGATTTATAACTGCAGATCTTTTACATTTATTCCAGCATTTATATTCCATAATAGTATATACACAAATTTATAAAAAAAAGTACAAATGTCTCCTCTTACATGTTCTCAATTTTTATGGTATGTTCAAAATTGATATTAAAAATCTGTATTCAAACAAATGCTCATAGTGATGATATATCTATATTAAAGATGTCATTAGCGAGTATCATAGAACAACTTGTCATTGATTGAATGAACAAACAGAATATACAATAGAAATACAATACTTCCAATATGAAGACTATTAAATGTTGCTATCAGAATTTATTTCAAACATTACAGCATCAAAAATTATATATGCACTTTATAAAAAGCTTTTAAAAAGGAAAAGATCGATTAGCATAAGCGTTTTTAATCACGACACAGAATTTTTTTGCCCATACCTGTTATTTACATTTTGAACAAGAATCCAAACGCTCATCTGAAGGACTGGCATTCACTTCTACAATTCGACCTTTTAGGAAGTGAATGTGATGATCATGTGTTACTCTAGGTACGGTTAGATTTTATTGAGTTAAGTGCGTTTCAAAGTGAGCAATGGCACCCAAAAAAGGTAAAAAAGGAAGAAGAGGAGATGATTCCGATGAAGAGGAAGTAAAAAGTGAAAACGCCAAACTTTCGCGTAAGCAGCAGAAAGCTGCAGCTCGCCCTGAACTGTCAGATGAAGATTCAGGTTCAGTGAAAGATTCGACTGCTAAGAAGGCGAGTGGACCAAAACCAAAGAAGAAAGATAAGAAAAAAGGGAAACAGAAAGATGACTTTGGAGACAGTGATGAGGAAAATCTACCAGATTTTAATGCTAGAAATGAAGAAGAAGAAGAAAAAATCCAAGTGCAATCTAGCAAGGGAAAAAAAACAAACAAGAAGAAAAATAAGAAAAAAAACTTGGAGGATGAAAGCGATGAAGATTTACCAGACTTTAATGCTGTAGTAGATGAAGCAGATAATGAAGCTCCTATAATGTCAAAGAAAGATATTGCTAAAAATGCCAAGAAAAACAAGAAGAAAAGTAAAGCCAATGAAGAAAGTGATGATGATGTTGAAATAGAAAATATTAAGTCTAATAAGAATGCAAAGGCTTCTAAAGCATCTAAATCTAAGGGCAAGAAAATTTTAGATGAAAGTGAAAGTGATGAAAGCATAAAAGCTCAAAATGGAAAAGTAGATTTTGATGGATCTGATGATAAAAATGAAGCACAAGTAGATTTATTAGCAGAAAAATTGAAAGAAGTTGAAATATCAAAGACTAATGATAACAACCATGATGAAAAAGAAGAAAATAAAGCCATAGATGATGTTAAAAAATCTCCAGTAATGTCTGAAGAAGAAGAAGAAGAGGAGTCTGAAGATGAAGAGACTAAAATACAAAAGAAGAAAGAGGCAGGTATGAATTAGCTATATTGAGGTGTGCATTTACCCATCTACTGCTGAACAGAGCATAGGTTGTAGAAGATGAGGTTTCTTTGATTTTATACAGTAAGATAACATTAAGTTTCACTTTTTATTAAGTAGTTTCTAGGTTCATAAAAAGTTTTATGCCATCTTTCATTCATTGAAATAAGTTTTTTTAGGATAATCTCTTGTTCATTAAAACGAAAATTGTGTGGCTTTCACAAATGAAAAAATGAGACTAGATTCATGTGTATGAGTAGCTATTAACATTTTATTAATAGGTGATTGTTTCAAATATTGGCAAACAAAATGTATTTGTAATCAGTTTCTATGTCTTGATATATATTGTAAAAGATTCTATGACTAGTTTGACATAAAATATCACAATACTTGTGTTTCTACTTGAGTATTCAGATTTTGTTTATTTTACTTACTGCCTTTAATTTTCAGAAAGAGAAGCTCTTAAAAAGCTCACCCACAAGGAGAGGAAGAAGCTGAAGCAGCAACAGCTGTATGAGGAAAATCTTGAGATGATGCTCAAGAAAGGAGGCCAAGGAACATCTGCCCTTGGAGAAAACTTTACTCTTTCTCAGGCTGAGAAGTCAGTCAAACAGCAGGAACAGCAGGAGAATGCAGTTGATATCAAGGTTAGTGTGAAAAACTGTACATCATAATTTATGCTGACAGTCCTTAAAGTAAGAGTTGAAATAAAAATAGAAGGAAAATAGGGAGAATGCAGTTAGTATTGAGGTTAGATAATTCATACTGACCATCAAGGAGGAAATGGCAGTTGAATAGAAGTTATTTGTTGGAATCTATTGGCATTTCTCTGTAGTGTTGTATGTATATAGAATTAAAAACTTAGTTCATTATCACTGGTGATATTTTTGTACTATAGATTGAATTTTATGAGATTGGGGCTTTAATTTGAACACATATAATTTGTAAATATAAATATTTTCTGTGTCAGTTGAACTGAAAAAGTTCAATAATCATTTGAAATTTTTGAAAATGTAGCTGTTTCAGTGCTTTTTTAAGAGTTGTGTGTATTCTCATTGCTGAACATCATAATTTTAAATCTAATACTGGCAGTTTTTTTAAAGTGCAGCAATTGAAAAATTATATAGAAGTTATGTGAGACCAATACCCATCAGAATTAGTGGTTATTTTATTCAATAATGCTTTATGAGTTAATAAAGGAGTTCATTTAAGATCATGTTTTTAGAGAAAGACTGTTACAATTTAGCTCCAAAAATAAGCAAAATAATATTTACAGATTTCATAGACTTCTATGTAGTAATATTTCTGGAAATTAACTATCTAATGTACACTGGACAGATTGACAGCTTCAGCATCTCTGCAAAGGGCAAGACGCTGTTCAACAATGCTTCTCTCCTCATTGCAAACGGCAGAAGATATGGGCTTGTTGGACCCAATGGGTATGTTTTATGCTTCTCATTGGAATTGCTGGCTTTGGTTTTGTAACAATGTTAAATAATGTGTGAAACGTTACTGTTTGTTCGTTACTTGAATTTTATTTATTTTTACAGCCATGGCAAGACAACCTTGCTTCGTCACATTCAAATTCGAGCTCTGAACATTCCATCCAGCATTGATGTGCTCTACTGCGAGCAAGTGAGTTTCTCAATTAAACTGAACATTGTTAAAGTCTTATGAACATTCTTTTGTCATAATGTTATAAAAAGTTTTTTATTTGTTTTGCTTGAATTTGAACTTTTACTGCTTTTTTGTTAATGTTGTATAACATTGAACAAATGATCCATTATGTTTACATTAATCTATTAAGTGTGGGTACTTATTAATTTTTGAATAGTATTGTTTTATTTTATTTTTTGACCAAGGCATTGAGAAAATTCGATTTTTTTTAAAGAAATAGTCATATTTCATTACAAGATGAAGAGAAATTCACTGTTTGAAACAACTATCAACTACCCTAAGTTCTGGCATGTATCATTTCGATGTTACTAAAGTATTTTATTAGGTTCATTTGCCATACCAGTAACTGCTATCATTGCTGCTAGTTTAAACATAATAATTTAATTAAGGAAATTAATTTAAAATGATTTCATTGTGTTCAAGGAAGTGGTTGCAGACGAGACTCCTGCAATAGAGGTGGTGGTGGCCTCAGACACAAAGCGTGCTGAGCTCATCAAAGAGAAGGAAGAGCTGGAGGTGCGCATGAGCAAGAAGGGCAAGACTGTCAACATGGACAGACTACAGGAGGTTTATGATGAACTCAAGGCCATTGGGGCTGATCAGGCTGAGCCTAAAGCCAGGAGGTGTGTAGTTATCCAGCGTTTGGTTCTATGAGTTTGAAGTGGCATTGGTTGTGCTTGTAAAGAATCTATTCTTATGATTTATGGTTTATTATGATTTATGGTTCTTCTTCATTATTATTCTTCCAGCCTTAAGAGAAACATCAAGGCCAATCCAATGGCGCCATTCTCGAAATTGACCAATGTTCTGCGGACTTATCTGAATAACCTTGTATTCAGCCAGTAGGTGTTGCTAAAGATCTATACATCAGTAGAAGTTTCATTAGTTTTCAAGACTGCTGTTGGAAATGTGTATGATCATTATATACGTTTCAAATACTACACATTGAGTAGAGTACGACGATTCAATGTGATTATAATTCAAGGGGGCTCTACAATTCAGTATAAGTTTACAAGTAAATATGCTTTATGTTTGCAGGATTCTGGCCGGTTTGGGCTTCACGCGTGAAATGCAGGAACGCCCCACAAAGAACTTCAGTGGTGGCTGGCGCATGCGCGTGTCCCTCGCTCGAGCCCTCTTCATGGAACCTACCCTCCTTATGCTCGACGAACCCACCAACCATCTCGACCTCAACGCCGTCATCTGGCTTGACAACTACCTCCAGGTTGTAGCTCTGCTGCCTCAGTTGTGTGATACATCCAAACCTTCTCTGGTGAAGAGGATGTCCTAGGGGGGAGAAGTTGGTCGATGATACATAGCGTTTGATTTTATCGGGCTGTGGCGTACATGTTCGGTTGTGTGTGATGGTAGAATGTAGGGCATGCAAGTGGTAAGCTGTGCTCAATGACAGTACATTTGTGTTATCATAAATAACTTGTTTAGGCATTTACTCCATACTGGAAGGAGGATTAAGCAGTATTGTAGTATTTAATTATCTTTGAGAACACTGGCTGCAGCTTTCGTTGATTTGACGCTATTGCAATATTTTGGCATGGAAAGCTGCTTTAATAGATATAATAGGCTGTGTGCATTTCCTATTTATTTACCCCTGAGGCAAACTTCATCTGTCATGAAACACATCTTTCTATCCACACATCCCAATTTGCGTGCGCTTCCAACACTGTGACTTCTCTGCCGTGAACAGATACTGCTCATTCTCTGTCTCTCCGCTTGTCCAAACAATTTGAATATTACTCTATCCGCCTGGTTTATTATTTTATTTGCTGCTATCATATTCTAAGTAAATTGTATTTCTTATTTAGTATCACGAGTTCTTGTAAATTTTGAGCGGGATTCATAATTAATGTTTTATTTTTGAATTTGCACAGGGCTGGAAAAAGACATTACTGGTTGTCTCTCACGACCAGTCGTTCCTGGACAATGTGTGTACGGACGTCATCCACCTGGACATGCAGAAACTCTTCTACTACAAGGGAAATTATTCCATGTTCAAGAAGGTCAGTGCTTCTCAATTTTTCCCCTTGTAATTTAAGGAGTTCTATTTGTTTTTTTTCCTGACGGTGAAAAGTGCACAAGAGCCCATGACACAAACAATTTTATCGTTTGATATTTACATTTGTTTCAAATTAACGGGAGACTTCACTACAAGTTGGTGAAGCAACTCTGATTTTTGTATCCCCAAAAACAACTTTATTGCAGACATCTCTGACTTGACCATTAAAGATGCTTTATTTATCTACGTATGTGTGTCCCTGCAGCAGCATTCTCTGCTTCTGATACATACGCCACACAATTTAAAGTGAGCAGTATGGCATTGTGGGTTACAGTTTATAGTCTATTATCTGTTGAGAATAATTTCTAGGCTCTGAATCATCCTCACGATACGAGGGCTTGTGCTACCGAATATGAATGAGCTTTCATTTTCTATGTGGTTTAAACGTTCGATATGTACAAGTATCTATGGGGTGTGTGCCTTATTTGCTTATCAGATAGAATGGAGATCATATTACTAGATGCATTTTCTCTTTCAGTTGAATTAATTCTTTAGAATACGATTTTTTATAATTTTGTTTTACAAAAGAGTATATAAATTTTTCCATGTACGAGCGCCGTAACTTTGCAGCGTACGATTCCATAGCATTTACAGCATCTTTTTATGCTTAATATCATAAAAGCATGCATAATAATAATATAATTTTGAATAATCGCTAACATGAAGGTTTGTTGACAGATGTTGGTGCAAAAGCGTCGGGAACAAATAAAGGCTTACGAGAAACAGGAGAAACGCATCCGGGAGTTGAAGGCCGGCGGATCATCTAAGAAACAAGCTGTACGTGATGGTGCTGCATGTCTTGTTCTCATCATTGCTGCTGATCATTGCTATGTGATCATCTCTGGTGATCATCTCTGGTGATCATTGTTGGCCTAGTCCATGTATCTGTGGATGGTTTCTTTGTAGTAGCTGGGTTTGGTGCTTGACCTAGTTGTGTAAGGTGCGGCTATAGCAGGAACACTGGATGTAATTTTCAAATTGAACGAAACCATTTTCCAACTACTCGAAAATTTTCGTACGTTCCTATAGTGAGTGTAAATTAAGACTACGCATCTATGTAGACTATTCATGCAAAATTGTGATTAATATCGTTGAGTTTGGGAACCTCAAGGAGGCGTCATTCATCTCAGTTTGGTTGAATTTCTGGTCGTTGAAGTACAACACTATTTTCAACTGAAAATAAGGACATGAATTCTCTGCGGTGTGAAATTTATTGATGTATAAAAAACGTTATTATAGTTCAAATTATTCTGTGGTAGCAATTTAAGTAATAAATTAACGTGTAAATGAATTTATTCTATTGGTAAAAAGTTACTTCTGATGAGAATTAAAGAGGAAATGTCAGGGGAAAATACTTAGCGTGGATGTCTAAAAGGAGCATAGCAGTGAAGCTAGTGCAAGTGCTTAAAGAAGTTTGTGTGAGGGAGTTGTGTGTAGGTGGTGACTACAGCTGAGAATTGTGGCAGAGGAAGCATCATTATGTTGGAGGTGAGGGTTTTGAATGCGTGTCATTGAAATGACGTGGTTTGTTCTAATGGAAAATTGGGTGAGAAACCCGAATGCTGTCGATACGAGTACAAGTTAGTTCGTGTATTTTTAGCCAAGGGCTTGAGTTTATACACGGTCTGATGAAAATATACTTACTCTTTGACTGCCCATTTACAAAAATTAAATGTAGTTTTTCTTTAGGTATGGGCTGTTGAAAAGAGTACATTTTTGTACCATGTTTATATAAAGAACGAAGAGCTTTTGATTGGAAAAGTGATGAAACTAGACGTGAGGAGCGCAGGATATTTAGAGGTAGCTCATGGTGTAGGTGAATGTAGGGATTGAGATCAGCGCTTATCAATGAATGTAGGCTGCTGGAGATAAGTAATAATAATAAATGGAGAATACACGTTGGCTATTGGGGAAGTTTTCTGTTAATAATTTATGCATCCATTTTACAGGAAAAGAAGCAGAAGGAGGCTCTGACTCGCAAGCAGGAGAAAGGCCGAATGAAAAACAAGAAAGACGAAAATGACGATGGTCCCACCGAGCTTCTGGATCGTCCTCAGGAGTACATTGTTAAGTTCTCTTTCCCTGAACCTCCTGCCCTGCAGCCTCCTATTCTTGGTCTTTACAACGTCACCTTCGCTTATGACGGCCACAAGCCTCTCTTCAAAAACGTAGACTTCGGTATCGACTTGGAAACAAGAATTGCTATCGTGGGTCCGAACGGAGTTGGGAAATCCACTTTCCTGAAGCTGCTAGTGGGTGAACTAACTCCTAACCAGGGAGACGTACGGAGAAATCATCGCCTTAAAATTGGTCGGTACGATCAGCATTCTGGCGAGCACCTGACGGCAGAGGAGTCGCCTGCCGAGTACCTGATGCGTCTCTTCAACCTGCCCTACGAGAAGGCCCGGAAGGCCCTTGGTACTTTTGGCCTGGCTAGCCATGCCCACACCATCAAGAACAAGGATCTGTCTGGCGGCCAGAAGGCTCGTGTTGCGCTTGCTGAGCTCTGCCTTACTGCTCCTGATGTGCTTATCCTCGATGAACCTACCAACAACCTGGACATCGAGAGCATCGACGCCCTGGCGGAGGCCATCGTGGACTACAAGGGAGGTGTCATCATCGTGTCTCACGACGAACGTCTCATTCGAGACACGGACTGCCAGCTCTGGGTCATCGAAGACCAGACCATCAATGAGATAGACGGAGACTTCGACGACTACAGGAAGGAATTGCTCGACCAGCTAGGGGAGAGCGTCAACAACCCCAGCGTTGCTGCTCACGCTGCTGCGGATTTATAAACTTGTTTGTAGTTTTGCTCGCCTTTCTTAGGAAATGAACTTGTATTTCAAAGGTTATATTGAGATCTGCTCATGTATAAGTAAGCTGGTATAAATCACTAATGGCTTAGTTGTCTTTTTACATGAACATTTTTTGATGAAAATATGCTCGGTTGGTCAAGTATTATGACATACTCACTCAAGAAGCTAAATGAATCTTAAGAGATTTTACGTAATTAGTGTTTAAACAATGGTAAACACTTCATTAGTTGCGTAAATCTTGATGAATTAATCATCTGTGTATTATGGAAGACTATCGTCTCCTTATAACGTAGAGTTTTATATTCAGCATAAAACAGTTCTTACTATAATATTTCCTTCTATTTTTTGTGTATTCTTCAATTTTTTCAGTTGGTGTGTGTGGACGTTGGCTGGCGTCGCTTGGGTTATTAAACTATATAAACTGCGTTGTTGTTTTGCTTACTCCGAGTCTACACTTTTTTTTGTTAGTGCTCGTAGCAATGCTTGTACCGAGTATGTTCATGGGACAGTTGGTAAAGTGACTGCCGGTGTAAAAAGTCTGATTTAACCCTGGAACGATGAATAAAAATAATCAGCATCAGAGACTAGGTGAGCCTATGAGGCCCAGTCACTTTTCAATTATTTTTCTTTCAAACTACATGATAGAAAAGTCGTATAAAAAAGTCAGTTTTTTAATAGAAGTAAATTGCTTAACAATTCACGGGCTTGTTAATTAATTTTGACATTTCGCCTCTCAGGCACATTTCGTCGTTCCAGGGTTAAAAAACTAAGACTTGTGATATGATCGACTTCTTGCTCTTTCAAGATTTCTTTGTACAATAGGCAACCACTTAAATGGTCTCGAGGTTTGTTCAATTCCATTCAATTATTGAGGGCTTTTTATCTTCCAGATGTTACTGAAACCTTCAACAAAGGTATTCTTTCATCTGTAAACATTTTTCAGGGCGTGGAAGATAATGTTTTAGCTTTTGTTCTAAAATTTTGACGGGTTTAGTTTTCTTGGCCATTGCAGGAACTGCTTTGATGTATAAATTGATTTTTCCATTCAATTTTCGATGTGGTTTGGAGAAGTGAAGCAAATTTATTTCCAATTTGATTAATTATAGATAATTACTTGAAAACTAAAACCGATAATTATAAATTTAAATGCACGTAATCCAAATCAAAATAATACATCGAACCTTACGTATAAATCTCTCAGGCAGACGGTATTAGGAGTCATGCAGACAGTACTAGGAGTTATGCAGACTGTACTAGGAGTTATGCAGACTGTACTACGAGTTATGCAGACTATATTAGGAGTTATGCGGACTGTAGTAGGAGTTATGCGGATCGTACTAGGTGTTATGCGGACCGTACTAAGAATCATACGGGCATGAATGAGGATGGAACTGAGCCTTTTCTCTATTTAGAGGTTTGATGTGCGCTGTATCGTCTCCAGCAAGCGCAGCTACATGCAGGAAGGAGCATGCCTGAGAATTATTTTGCGTTGATTACACGAGGCGCCAGTTTACTCCTACACAACACTAGGCTAAACATTATGGCTTTTTGTCTGTGAGATATGCTGTTTAAAGGAAAAGGGCTAAAAAATCATTATCCAAAATTAAGTGCAATGTCAAAATAAGATTGATTGAATTGGCGAAAAAATTACCAAGCAACGTAAAATTTAGAGCATTTTTTGATTTCTACGCGCCTTGTCGGTAGTTTTTTTAGTGATTTTTGTGAATTCCCAACTTGCGTGTTGAAATACTACACATATATTGGAAATAATCTAGTAAAGACATTTTATGATAATAGGATAATGAGAACATTTGAAAAATATAAATCACTTTCGCGAAGTTATTGAACGCAAAATATAGCTCGTGTCCTGCAGAAAAAATTGAACTGGGTCATTCCAATATTGCATCTAAAAATGGTTTACGGTTTATCGTCCAAATCTGGGTTAGCGACCTTTTATATTTTGAGGGCATGGTAGTGCAGAAAAATGTATGTAAGTGCGCAAAAAATGTTGGTCCGAAACAAAGTCCGGAAAAAAGGACTTGTTTTCAATATAAAGTTATTAGTCATTAGTAAACATTTTCATCGAGTTCCCCTTTTTTATGTTTATTATCTGGAATGTATGATATTAGGGAAATTGACTTCAAAATGTTTAAAATACCCATACACCAGAAGTATTCAAACTCTAGTCCTTTTGACGTATTTTGTATAGGTGCATCCACAAATTCAGCGACATGTGTTTACAATTCAGCAACAAAATCATTTACCATAAGGGAATCACTGGTAAATATTTCTTAGTTCAGCTCACTTCCATATCATCCCCTTATCAATGACATAACTTACAAACGAAACGAAATAATAATTCATAAAGTCCATAGAATTTCTTGGAACAAGTATTTTTGCTAATGATATATTCCAATCACCTTTAAAATTTGACTTCCATTTCTAAGCCTCTTTCAACGTATGTTAGATGTAATTGCAAATACGATCATGTTCTATCTGTGCTAGTGGGATTTCTAGTCATCCACTGGAGAATCAATCGTTGGTGATGCATCCGCCAAACGCAGGACCGCAACGGATCCGTTTTGGGTCCGCATGTGCGGACGGCACGCGAGCTGCCGACGGCTCCTGCGATTTATAGCAGGACGACCCGACTGTATCGAATTAATTGTTCACTCAACGCTACTCGATGACTAGATGGATGGTAGATGCTCCGTCGGGCGAAAGTCGCCCAAACAACCAAGGAAGATGAACGACCGCTGAAAGAGATGAGCGATAATTTGTTTGGCTGAGGTTATGGCATGATTTTTTCAAAGCTTCAGATGACCTTACAAGTTTATAGATCGAAAAATCTCATTTGCATCCTTACAAAGTTTTCAGGAGAAAACATTCTCTCCTACGAAGAATTAGTTTTCATAAAAGATAATGCTTCGGTATGCGTGCATCAATTCTACCCGAAAGATTTTCAGAATTAGTAAAACCGACGAGCCTCTTTTGTTGCGATTCTTATTTGCATTTGCTGCAGCTCTGTTAGTCGCTTGTTTTTTATTTTCATAATTATTACTTGTTTCCACCCTCAACGTAACCAGGATTTCTCGATAAACAAACAAAGGCAAAATAACTTCGAGATTCAATGTTATGAATCTGGAATAAAAAGACTTCGATAAATTAATGAATGAGTATATTTAGTCTTTATTCAATAACATTTACTAGCTCTTTTGTTTATTGAAAGAATGGACCACTATTGTAGAAATGGATACATCATGAATTCTTTAAGATGTTGCAGAATTCCTATAATTTTTAGCTTCAATCGAAAATAATTGTACTCGATAAAGTGGGATAATAAGTGTATGCTTATCAATGCACTCCAATTTCAATCTTCCTTCTTCACAATATGCTTATTTTTCCATGAACATGTTTTAAAGCTTTTATCGTTTTACAAACTAATTCGTATTGTCGAAACGCAATTGCAATCATCCAGAGCATGTTACGACTACAGAACCCTGAAAAAGTCAACGGTTTGAGGAAGAACTTTCATGAGTGATTTCATACACTTCAATATGTACGAAAATAATTTTATTCTGCAATTACTCTATAGAGTTCACTCTGTGTTTTTTTGATGTTAAAATGTAAAAATGTTAGGCCAACTTTGGAAAGACCGGCTTCAACTTTATTTATTTATAATGAAACAAAAATTTCCCAGTTGAAGTAAATTTCATTGCAGTTCTATTATCCTCTGAATAACTTGTTATGAACAGTGTTTTCATTGAATTATACGGCAGGAGATCGTGAATCTTTGACTAAATCAGCAAAAGTCACGATTAACTTGACGAATTCCTTTCAATTGTTTCTCAAGAAGAGTTATGCGTAAGTGTAAATCAACAGGTGAAATCTAGGAGATCAGTCGACTAAAATAGGCATTTCCACGAATATCCTGAGTAACTAGGGCATTGAAGAATTAGAGAAATGCTGCAGAAATGCTCGTCAATAGCAAATTTGGCCAAACTAATGTCTCGTCCTCGAGCAGCAATAATTCAATCGCTCTACTATTTCGAAAAACGCAATTTATGGAAATTGGTCTCACTGAAAAACGAAGTCGGATCACATTTTGAGGATAAGTATGTTGTCATTGCAATATTTCCATTGCAATATTGCTCCCCAAAAAAGAACGTGAACAACACATGATCTTTTCGTTTTTGATTATGAAAACTGTCTTTTAGTCGTGAAATAAAAATACATTTGGCAATGGAGAAATAGAGACGAGCGTTTCCATGCCTAAAATTGTTCCAGTCCGGAATTGGAAAGCTCAAAATTTTGTTTAGGAGGATTAGAAGAATATAGTAGCAGGAAAAATAAGAAAATGAGCATAAAAAGCGGGTTTTTTTTCGAAATGAATCGTTTCAGTCATTCTCATGAGTGTTAAAAATCGGAATCAAAAATTGAAACTAAATTTCAATGTTAAAAAACAAGCAAAGTACCATCTAATTAACAAGTTTATCACATAATTGTACCCCTAGGTTATATTTAACTGTGTTCGTAGTTACCATTTAATTGTACTCAGGAGCACAAATTAATTGCGCTCGTATGTACCACTCAATCGTGCTCTTAGGTTCCTAATTAACTTCGCAAGCACAACTTGCCTGGTGTCACGAATATTCGAGTACTCTAGTAGTGTCTCTTACTTAATATATTATTTCACTGAAATGACCTCAAGTACAACATTTAAGATCGCAGGTCCATCAGAAGTGATCAGCGTCTGTGAGAGCTTATCGATATAAGGGCGGCAGCTTTATGACTTCATGTATTCGATTTGCTCGGCCTTAGAATAAATCACAGCGTCTTTGTTTGAGTCTGACGGAGAATTTCCGCCACCGTAGTGGTGTATTTGGATCGAGGGGCACCATAAAGATGTCGTAAAGCCGACTTGTGTTATTCCTACGGACCACATGGAGCTTTCTGGCCGACGTAGCTGCTTCCACGGTCGCATGATGGATCAATCAAAGCCCTCCCCCTTAAGTTTTCAATGAAGTGCTTCCTGTAGACTGGAAGCTACCACTGCGAGACTCAAGAGTCGTTCTAAGAGTTCGGAAGTCATTTTTAACGCTGGCTTCTTCCGGTCGAGTCACGATGGCAGGGGAGAGAGGGCTCATGCTTCGCTGCTACTCGTGAGACAACACCACACGGCTTTTTTGTCGTCCGTGTTTTCATGGCGAGCTGTTATACTTTCTTCTGTTTAAGCTACAATTAAAACACTACCAGTGTGTATTTGGTATGATACAACTTCATTAGCTTTTCCATTTTCAGGTTATCGAGGTTGTTGAATCACTAAATTTGACTGAAGCATTAAATAATCATTTTTTTTTTAGAAATGCGAAGCCATGACATCAGTTCAATTTCTCTTACTCTCTGTACTTTTCTTTTTATACATGAACATCAGCTATACAATTTTTTTACATCATACGCTACCATTGGCGCTTAAAAATGTTAGACTGCCATACTTCTTCTACACAACTAGAATTTGATTCTTTTGTTAGCCTTCTATAAAGAATAACATTTGAGGTTTTTGTTAAATCTGTTATAAAATACAATATTCTGGCTAGCCAGCATTCAAAATTGGTAAAAATGTAGCCAATGAATATGACAGGTGCCGCTCAAGTGAACAAAATTAAAACCCAAGCAGAAGGTCATAATAGATACTTTATTTTAGTGCTCGTAGAAAATCTTAAATAAATTAAAATATTATTTTTTTCCAAAAATCGATACGTTCAACTCCTAGCATTTAAAAAGAATAATTTCCCATGTATTTCTCTAAAGTTCTATTGTTTTAATTATCAGCCATATATTCAAGCTGTTATTCGTTTTTAACTCGTATGACAACATCAGCTTCTTCCTCAGGAAAAAATCATACAAATTCATGATGAAATAATTTTTTTATTGCAGTTAAATCGCTTCTATTTTCTATCGCTGGATAAGGTTAGAAATTTTAAACGTTCTTCTTTATGGTCACAGTGAACAAGGTCAACTTATTTTCAAGTAATGTTATTTTCTCGTACAATTTTAAAGATCAAGAAAAATGCACAATAATTGTTGTCATTATTAGGAAGATGAACTTTGATGCATCTAGAATAAAATTCAACAAACGTCAATACAATTAACTGTTGTCGTTGAAACTTAACTTAGTTAATTGTGACGACGTTTACAGACGTAACTCGAAAAATTAAGTTCTAAACTTAGACCAACATGAGAAGCATTTTTATTTTCTGGAGCACCCTGGAAAGCACAATAAAAGATCCGGCAAATGCCGCATAACGGATGGTAATGCGCGGACCACAAGTTACCTTCCAAAGTTACTTGGCCACTTAAGGAAAAGTTTCCGCATTGCCTCCAAGGTATAGGGAAATAGTGGCATCTTGGTGACGATCTGCTGTTATCTGCGTTGTTTTCAGGTCGTTATTATAAGCTTTTTGTTACTGATTTCAAATAAATACAAACACGATGATTTGCTGAACAGAGGGTGTAGAATTGTTGCATGTTTCTAAACTGTAAATCAGTGAATTGATGTCAGTGATCAGTGATGAATTGCTGATAATGGAAGTAAATGTTATAATGCAAGCTACATGTACTCAATGTTGTTCTGTGTTTTGTACTCAACAATGTGCTTAACATGACACTCAATATTGTACTCGATATTACAGCATTTAGTGAGTTTCCTCTTTTCTTTGTGAAGGTATTTTATGAAATCGAAATTTAATTCATAAGACTAGCAAATTTACCATCATTGCTTCATTAAACTAGTGTACGCCATCAGATACGTTAGGTATTGAATAAATATTTGACTTTCGTTGGGTATGTATTGAATATATAATGTATTTGTTACTAGAAAATACGTTATAATGTTTATCAAATCTCGCTAAAATTTTGTTAGACGTCAGCCGAGAGAAATACCATAATGTGTTTTCTGTTGAAGTGAGGACGTGTCCTAACCTAAGTACTATGTACTAATCTATGTACTATGTACGAACCCATGTAATACGTACTAACCTATGTACCGTGTACTAACCTATGTACTATGTACCAATCTAGGTAATATGTACTAACCTATGTAGTATGTACTAACCTATGTAATATGTACTAACCTATGTACTAACCAAGAACTACGAAGCACAAACTTTGATCTACAACTGCAGCGTGAGAGCCGTGCCTCCATAAGTCATTGGTCTTCAGCATTTCATTTATGGCTCAGGATAAGCACAATATAAAGAGCACGTGTGTTTATGTACTTAATTAGGATCGCTATATAAGAAGCACTTTTATATACGTTTATGTATTTACCGGTGATTGAAGACTTGTAGTAAAATTAACGGAAATAATATAAGAAGTACACATGTGATACATATATGTATTTACAGATAATTAAAAACTTGAATAACATTAGGAGCATCGATACAAAAAGTACTTATATAATATATGTCTGTATAGGTAATTTAAAGACTCGTATTTGCATGAACAGCATCGATATAAAGAGTGAATACATAATACGTATATATATATATATATATATATATATATATATATATATATATATATATATATATATATATATATATATATAGGTCATTTAAAGACTCGTATTAGCATAAGCAGTGCACAGAGCGCTCGAATTTCCCACTCACCCAGAGAAGGGGCGGCGGTCCAAATGAGAAAGTCTTGTATTGTTTAAAAGTCTTCCTCGCCGCCCACTCTAGGACTTGTGTAGCTTAATAGTCCCCTTTACAGCCCACGCTGGGACTTTTGTAGCTTAATAGTCCCCTTCACAGCCCACGCTGGGACTTTTGTAGCTTAATAGTCCCTTTCACAGTCCACGCTGGGACTTGTGTAGCTTAATAGTCCCCTTCACAGTCCACGCTGGGACTTGTGTAGCTTAGAATTATAACAATAACAAGGATCAGCTAATAGTAGAAAATTAATAGTATACCATGATGCTTGCAAGTTCCTCAGACATTCAGATTAATGAGAAAAAAGTGAGAAAATAACATTTTAGACTTTCTGCTTTAGATTCCCTCTGGTCTTAACACATGGCCTACAGGTAAAATAAATCAAATGATATAGCTAGTGGTTCACATTTGTACCAACACGTAGTCAGAGGGCTAGTGCCACACTGCTTGACATCACATAAACATAGTTTCTTATCGTTGGATTATCTTTTGCATAGTTCTTTTGCATGAGTAGAAGAAGTAAACGTAAAGACAAACAAGGAGGAAGAGATAAAGAATTTTTTTGGAGCTTAGTCTAGAAGACGGTTTTGAGTTTTGATGCGTCTTTCATATGGTTCATATTTTATGATTATTTTTAAAAATTTTATTTCCCAGCACAGAACATTATATATCGATTTGATTTAATCAACAAAGAATCCCTCGTTTTAAATAAAGCATAACACTGCATGCATGTAAACTAAGTTTTACGATCACCTTACTTGCAGGTCCCATTTTTTTTGTACACAGTGTTTGTATTCACCCTTTTCTCATCATAAATATTTCCTTCTCTTCCTATCGTTTAAAAATATGTTTTTATGATTTGTATTTCCCATTTATATAACACAGTGTTAAAGGCAATACAAACTGTAATGAAAATTTTCTAGAGCATGAACGAGAAATTAATTTTTGCTTTGAAATAATTTTCATTTCATTAAAATCGTCTATTCCTTCCAATCTTCTAGGACCTTGTCTCCGCTCTGTCATTTTTACACGTCAGTTTTTATTTGCCACTTTTTCCCCGTTGCCTTATGCCAAAGTTGACAGAACACACATTGGAGCCCCGATTGCTCTTAGATTGCTGTTTGTTTCAGCAATCAACGGCCAGACAATCTCTTAGCGATTGCCATGATCGTTTTTTTATCGGAATAGTTTATGTCTACACACACGGTTCACAAAAATTTGAATTGACGCTTTCAGTTATTTTTAATTATTGAATTGAGCTCGTTGGATGCGTCATTCTGTTTGTAAAAACGTACGTATATCAACGGTGTTTGATACAACTGGTCAAAATCTAAGGTTCACATGCACTAAATCATCATTCTATCAAAATAAAGGTTGTCTTTTTACAAAAAGTGGACCATCAGCAGCCCTACTGACCACCAGAAATATGTATTGGACGTTGAGAATAATGCCTTCGAATCAAGATCACTAGGAAAGCTATGAACTCAGGCCGTTGTGGCATAAAAGTGGGTAAAAAACATTTCAGGTTCATAGAGTTCTTTTCTACTGTTAATGTAAATAGTTAATACAAAAAGAAAAATGGCAATTTTCTAATAATTTTTAGCTAAGAAACTTGGAATCTGGATTAGAAAACAAGCATGGGATTCTAACGCTATAAACTTCAATTTTTTAATTACACAGTTAACTTAGATGAAAAAAATTGTAAAGGTTCAAAGTCATAAAAGAATATAGAGAAAACTGACTTTCAATTTAACTAAAGAATTTCATTGAGTAATTTTCATTATAGAAAACAAATTGTGATACATTTTTATACAGTTTATTAATGATTTATATAATTATTTCGATTATGTTTTTTGCTGGTTTTCATCTTTGTATTAAGCTAAAAAGTTGAGATTCAACACTGATTTAAGAGTAAGTCAGCTTTAAAAGCCTAATATTTGATTTAATATTAAGAAAAAACAATCATTCAAATATTTCTGCATAGATGTTTTCTGCCTATCGTCTATTTCCAATATTTGTTGTTGATAAACAACTAATTCAGCTAGTGAATATGTTAATCAAATTGCCGATAATTCATTAATATTTTTGTGAATAAATATGAATATGTACCCTAGAGAGCAAACGAAGTAAGAAAAACTTTTAAAAAGAAAAAAGTTCAACAAAATTTGCAATTAGCCAACTTGTGTAGTGGCGTAAGTCTACGGAACATGAAACGAACATTTAAGTATCTCCGTTGTTGGCGTTGGGTGTAAATTTAGTTGTTTGTTCGTATTCACAAAAATATACAAAGAGAAGTATATATTACACTAGTATGGATAAATTTTCTGAGATTGAATGTTGTTTTGAGTTAAGTTTGTTTGCCGAAAAATTTTAGGAGTTCACTACATCAATTCGCCTTTGTTGAAGGACTCTCAAATGTTGTCAAAAGTCTACGGAATTTCAAACAAATATTTAAGTATCTTTTTCATTCGAAAACATTTCATTTATATATACTGAATGATTGATTAGGAAGCATTTATTATACTAATCTTGATAAACTATTTAAAGTTTAATGTTTTTTTGAGTTAGGATGGCTTGCAGATAAATTTTAGGAGGACCAACTCGTTTATACTGACTGAAGGTAGTTGGTGGTGGTGTTATCCTGGTTAGGTGTACCACTGGAGGAGACTTAAACGACCGGTTTTCGGAAACGTTACGAATTCAAATTCAGGAACAGAGTGACTATATTCATTACCCTCAAGTCTGAAACGATATACAAACGCTAAATTCCGAGTTTTCCAGACGTTATCGGTGTGAGTCTCTTTAATATTGAAAAGCATTAGCTAAATAAATTAATCGACTTTTTAGAAATAATGGCGACCGCAGCTGCGTTGGTGCCATACGTACGTTGAGTGCTTGTGCCCCTGCCCAAAGCTTGGCACCTTGACGTTGATTTGCCGAGGCAGGTAACTGGGAGGAGCGATGTCTTTGCAACGACAGCTCTCATTGGCCCGGATAACATGCCATTAAAGCACCAATTTTACTCCTACAAAGGAGTAAGACTGCTGCAGCGTAGGACACGACGAGTTAGCTTTTTTATAACGACTGAGTTTAGTTAGTTTTATAAGGAGCAAATGTTTTCCTTTTTTATAAAGAGCTTCTCCGCTATTTTCTTAAAAACATTGCAATTTTTTTCATATTTAGTTGTCATGTTTTTTCATCAAAACTATATTTGTACATCATTTTTGGTATGATGTCTTTTTGTCAGAAATCTTTAAAAATTTAATTAAAAAAGAATTCCATTCGGTTGTTCCACTGTGCTCAGAAAAGGTATATTTTCAATTTTAATTTACAAATTGCGTTTTCGTATGAGTTTGTATCAATTTTTTTGATATAGTGAACCATTTGTACAATGCTAATTATATCTTTGAATGAGAGTTGAATTTATTACTCTCAATTATTTATTAGTCATTTGGAGAATTAAAAATTCGACATTTTCATGATATTTTCATGTACACATTACATAAAATATTTCTGTTGCATATTGGGGACGGAAAAGTCTACTCATAATATTAATATCAGCGATGCTAAGATCAAACACTGAATGCTTACTACAGAATATTGAGCCTAGAGGCTGTTCAATTAATAGAAAAACTGGTAGTACAGGATTTCTGCCTCAATGGCTAAAAAAGGTCGACAGTAAGACAGTAAATATTTTGCCCCTGGATTGATGAAGAAAATAAATGTATCAGGTCATAAGTTTTTTTTATTAGGGACTGATATCGCATAAAAATTTCTTTGGACTAAGGAAAATTTGATTTAAAAGTTCGAAATGAAACAATCCACGAAAATGAAGTTAAAAATAAATTTCGGTTGGTAGCGGCTCTAAATTAATGTCTAATATTCGTAGAAAAATGTGCGTAACATTATTCATCTCTCCCTATGTGAATATTTGACGGATATGCTTCCAAACTGTGGGAGCGAACACTTGATCACAATAATTTTGAAACTATTCTTGTCGAAAACGTAGAAACGGTCTCATAGATACGTATCACTTCAAGACCTAGTGCTTATACATACAAGTTTACTGAGCTTTGTTCCAGAAGTCGCATTTTTTCTAAAGTGACAGCCTCTTTTGTTCGCGAAAAAACTCTTCTCGCCGACGACTGACAGGTGAAAAGCTTTGTCAATTAAGAAAGGACAGCTTTCTCCCTCGACGACATTTTCGCTGCTTGAGTCTCTGCTCTCCATTTCTTCGGTTTTAGAACGGCTTAGATTTCGTTCATCTTGTCCGCCTTCCACAGAAGCGCTCGAGATTGATTCAATTACCGGACGTGTTTATCTGCACGAGCGGAGGAGGGAAAAGCGTTCAGTATCTTTGGCCTGGCTTTCTGCGTGGTTCTCCGGCATATTCACTATTGGAACATCATGGTGACAAGGACGAGCAAATATTTATGCTAGGAGTTACATATAATAATGATTTCAAGTAGCAAATGCAAAACAGAAAGTATTTGCGAATAGAATCTAAGACCATTGTATGGTCAGGTCTATAATTGATCTTGTTGAGTTTCTGCCTCCATAATAAGGCTGAGTTTATAGAGCGTAGTTTCCCTGAGAAGGCTTTCATCTGCGGCAGTTTAGAACCCTCAGTTGGCAACAGAAAATCTGCAAAAGTTGGCCCAGCACATTTGAGAAGAATATACGACGTCTCAAACTTTTTACGTCTCTCTCAACGCTCCCCAAGAATTCGTTTCCGTCCGAGTTTTTAGGGACTACACAGATACAGTTTTAAAAGTTGTAATAAGTTTTTACAGAGGCGTTAGAGCCTCTGTATTGGTGGTGATGCTCTGCAGGGGCCGTTGGTGGGCCTGTGTACATGTATATATTTTTAGACTTCCGTGGTAAGGGTTGCTTTTGAAGCAACTTGCAAATGCAGAAATCGTAAATTTCGGGGGAAATTTTCTAGTGTTGAACTGTTTCAATGTTGCTAACATTTTCAAAATGTTTTACTATTTTTTTTCAAAGAAGACACAATCAGGTCCTTCGCTGCACGATGGAACGGAAAAAGGAGTTTGAAACAGTGCATTATAATTTAATACACTAGGAAAATAATGACTATCATATCAGTACATATAACATTCAACTAGTTGAACATACTATAGGAATCGGTGGCAGCAAGTAAGATTTTTTCATTAAAATATGGAAATAATTTCCTTTGAATGTAAATCTTGAAGTCATTCGAATATGCTTTCAAAATCTCAAGCACAAATAACAGTTTTACGTTAAGTCCTGACATATCAATCTCTAAAAAGTTTAAATGTTAGAGTATTATTTTACAGGACAAAAACATGATAAATGACATCTAAGAATTTTGGATATGTTCTGAAATTGTTTTCTAAAACACCGTGAGTTATTCATTCAAAGTTAAATATTATTTATGCATATCAACGCACAACATCATTTTGCATCATTTTTAAAGTAATTTGAAAGTATCATATGGAATATTGTAAACATAATTCGTATTAGCACATGTCTTAAACATATACTTAATTTACCAGGGATATTCATAAATTTTCTCAGTAACCCTGATTTAGTAATATTTTTCCTTCAGAGAACGAGTTGGGGGACAAAAATGCTCTACACATTCGAATTTTTTCCATTTGCTGGGAGTCTGCATTGCTGGAAGCGTAGGAAACAGATGACAGCAGCAATGCGTGCGACAGGCGTGACGGTCTCTGCAATTGTCTTCAGTTGAAGCGCCCGCCTCCTTTCCAGTCCCCTCTTCTTCTCCTTCTTCTTCTTCTTCTCCTTGCTTTTCTCCTTCTTCTTCTTCTCCTTGCTTTTCTCCTTTTTCTTCTCCTTCTTCTTTTCTTTCTTCTTCGTTTTCTTCTTCCCCACAATCTTCGTTTTCACCTTCTCATTGTTCTTTACGTTTAATTACTCTATTTGTTTCTTTGTTGTCTTGATTTATAGGTTCACTGAATTTGCGCAACACACGCCTAATTTTTTGTTATTGTTCGCTGTAGTATTCAAGCACGACGTTCTAAGGATTACATTTTCCTACTTGAACATTTTTGTGTTTAAATTAACTGGAGTAAAATTCTGTTTACATCATGCAAAAGCCGCAATGAGATACTTTGAGAAATTATTGCAGTAAAGATTGATCGTATGACTTACTCGTTTTGTGGGTTCTGCTATGAGCTATAATTCATTATTTTTACTTGTATAATAAACAAGAAATGAAAAACACGATAATAATTCATGATCCATGTTTTAGTTTCCGTAGTATTTTCGAGTATTTTTTCCCTCCCACCTAGTTTGAACATATTACCTGTTTACAAGTTCTAAAAACATTCTTTTTATTCCCAATTTTAACATATTTCTTATTTTTCATTGTTTAGTTTTTCATCTTACATCTTCAAGTAATGTTATTCACTTTGTTTTACTTTCTCATGAATTTAATTATCCTAATCAGCAACTTCTGCCCAGCCTTGTTGACCTTGTAGAGGGTAGTCAAACAAACAGCCGTAACGACTGCGTATTTCAATGTGTAAACGTACCTTTATTACCTAATAGGACACGATCAGGGCAATCAAATAAATCCATTTTTTTGAGCATTTTGAATAGATTTTATTAGGTAGAAGAATAATCGCCTCATAAAAAGAAAGTTTAGTGCAATTTTAATGACAGGATATGCAAACATGCCCCGTTATCAACAAACTGTTATGAACTTAAGATCACCCGACATAAGCATTTTCATACAATAGATCTAAAATAAATGTAGCCAATGACGGAATCTGACAGGATGCTAATCACTTAACATGACATGTTACATTTTTTTTTTTGAAAATCCGTTACTTTAAATTTTAACTCACTTGACACTTCTTGACTACTCGGCAGTACTCGACTCAGAGATGCAATATACTTACAAGTAAAGAAAAAAATTAATTTTTAAAAAGTATTTTAGTCATATCAACTTACATAACGTTAGAAAATTTGTTTTTCTATGTTTTTGCGCACAATGTTTTGCGAAATGAAAACGAGTTTTTGTTATGTAACTTTGCAATGATATAAGTACAACTTACAATGGTATTAGTAATCTACCTGAAATTCGTGCTTTAATTGATAGTATAGGAATTATAATGGAAAATTTTACCTGCAGTAGTGATGTTATATGAAGTATGATTCATGTTCGGTTTCGTATATTTGCTCTGTGTATCGGACGGATTTCATTTATGGAATCTGACTATGAAGACTAGAATCAAACTTACTAGCATTTAATTATTCTATAAAGAACATGAGCGGAACAAGGACAGAATAAAATGAAAGAATAATAAACTGAAAGTTCTTTCTTCTATTTATTATTCATTGATGGACGATGTATCAGATAGCTCCTGTAGGAAATCAAATGGCTACTTAAAAGTGTTACATTCTTCCAAACAGCGTTTCATCTCTCTGCAAAAAGTTATCGATTGCAAAGCTTAAGTGTAGCAATTAATTGGTACACAGAAGTGTACGACTTTACTCACAACTGGACGCCGTTTGAATCTCGCGTATACTATTTCACTAGCAATGAAAGGGGGCTAGTTTGTCAAGAGGACGCGATTGTAAGAGAGTGTAGTAATCCCTGAGATCGTACTGAATAAACATGAACATCAAAACAGCACGGGAGTCGCAAGAAAGAAAGTCTGACGACTTCGCAACTCATCTGCAAATCACGGCTTGTACTACAATATTAAAGAAAACCCGCTTACAGAGCTCAAGGATAGCGGATCAGGGGGGCAATCAGTCCGTTTTTGTCGTCTGCTGAAGAATCTAATTCTTTTCACGCGACGATTCATGCCATAAAAAGTAAATAAATACGCAAATCTTACGATACGCTTCAGTTGGAGAGTGAGGGAGGGAACGAACAGTTACTTATGAGATTTGCAAGAGAAGTTCAGTGTTTCTTTAATTAAACATGAGTGAGGGAAGAGCGCCATGTGACTGATCTGTTCTCAGATTGTGGACGTTTCTATCTCAGCCCCAGCCTCAAGGACAGTCGAGGTAATGTTTTTCTAATGAGTTAAATTCGGTTTGTTTTGATCACGTGTTGGTTAAATGAAGGCACTGAGAGCTTGTTTGGTTCCATAACAAAGCCACGTGGGTTCGAAAGCCTCGTCTGTGGGCTGGAAACTGGCAAGGGCGCTGGACGAGTGTGCCACACAGACTGAGTTTGCCGTAAAGATTCTTTATCATTCAATTCTGGTACTTTCAACAAAAATTACAGACGAACAGGAGAGCAATATTCCTATTCTTTTGGGCTAGATGTGTATTACATGAACTTGTACGCATTTTTTTCGAGTATTAGTATTGCGCACACCAGCATATTAGTTCCAATCGGGAAGTGCAGCAAGTGTGCGACTGCATTTTTTTTAGGAAAGGATTACGTCAGTACTTTGTTGAATTAGATTTCTAAAGATTTCCCGCTAGAACTGGCATAAAATTCTCATAATATATTATACTTTTGTGAAAAAAGATTTTGAAAATGCATGGAATTGAACAACTGAAAGATTCACAGCTATCATTCTGAGGAAGCGCTTAAAAACGTTGACTTTTTATACTTATCAAAAAGTAAATGTTCTGCGGAGAGAATGTATTATGTTCCTGGATTTTGAAGTACAAGATTTCTTAAAATTTGTAAATACTCATAAAAGCCTGTTTATGGTACAGAAACTTCACTTCAAATTATCCATACTGTATATACATCTCTATAATTTTTTTGGACGTATGGTTTACTATAACTATCAATATATGAGTGTTGCTTATATGATATCATTCACTTTTTTTCTGCTTGAATTTGATGAAAAAGTGTAACAGGATTAACTATTGTGCACTGCACGGAATTTTAGAAGAGAAAAATGATTATTTTATACAATCAGTCGCTACAAATGCCTCAAAAAGCAAGAAATGATAGAAGAAATACATTACGATCACATTTTGTATTGTAGCATGAACTCATAAACCCATCAAATAATGTGAAAAATGCTACATTTTCCAGACCAGTTTAGTAACATACACAAAGCTGTGACATTTATCATTATTCATTATATTCTCTGCATAAACTACAGTCAAACTACATCTTTTTAAATTCCTAAATAATCAGCTCTGTGAATAATGTATTTCTTCTTTTTTAAAAGAAAAACTTCTATGAGAATGATGCTAATGCTGGAAAAAAATACAATACAAATTCAGCATGCCTAGGTTTTCCGCATGGAAGGAGTGCAAGTATTCAACATTCAACAAATTTTCTCGGTAGTCGTTAGCCCTTGTGTCAACATACTCAGTTATTTTAAATTTAAATTTTCTTTCCACATCGAGACTTCCCATTCCCGGTGAGCCACGAAACCTTAATTAGCAGAAGAAGTGGGGTTTTAATTCTCATGAATGCTGGCCTCTCACTTGACGGAATAACGAGCACTTTTTCAATGACAAGTTATTTTGGTTGTCGATCATTGCGCAAGTTTTCCTCCCATGTGTTCCAAGGGAAGTTCTCATTACCACGTGCGTCACCTAGAGTTTTCCTCACCACGTGTTCCACAGGAAGTTTTCCTCTCCAAGTGTTTCACAGGAAGTTTTCCTCCCCACGTGTTCCAGAAAAAGTTTTCCTCCCCACGTGTTTCACAGGAAGTTTTTCCCTCCAAGTGTTCCAGGGAAAGTTTTCTTCCCCACGTGTTCCACATGAAGTTTTCCTCCCCACGTGTTCCACGAGAATCACGTCGAAGCCACACGTGTCAGTCGCAGCAGTGCTCGAGGCTGTCCAAACACGCGTCCTGCATAAGACCGTCGCAAGTCTTTCTCTTGTCTCTAATCTTCAGGGGTGCAGCAGGGAGAAGATCAAGGGAATAAAAAGAGATTTTAGTGAGAGTTTTGCACTACGCAGCTTTGTTGCTGCAACACAAACTGTTCAAGTGTATTGTTGACAGTTTACCCTCGGCTTAGAATGCTACTGAATTGACTATATGTTCGAATTATTATTCAATTGTGTGTCTACTTCAGTGATTGAATGACCTTGAATATATTAAGTATATTCGTTTTCTTGCTACTCAGTAGAAGTCCATACACACTCAGTTGTACGTTTAAAACATTAAGCTTTTCCGCTCAAAATTACATAAAAATATCCAAATAAGACGTCATGGATGCTACGTTTATCTTCCAATCACTGAACAAAAACACTATGTATTCAAAATAACTACGTATAGATTTAATTTTGTTTTCATATTTTGGATATAAAACTAACGAAATAAATAATTAAACGTATTTTAGTCGACAACCTTGTCAGCAGTGAGCAGAAAAATACTCAATTTGGTCAAAAGATCGACCGAAATCGAGTGAACATTGTGAAGGGTAATTTAATCAATTATTAAAATCTATTCAATCATGTATGTAAAATATTTATTAATAAAATAGCATCAAGGTGCGAATGATCTTAAGGTGATTTTCTAAACCTTATTTTAAAACTACTTTTGTGAGACAGGCTCTAAGTTTCTATTTTTATTATGTTTTATGGTTTTCAAGAAACTCATTTGACAAATGGCCAACACACACATACGTCTGATAGAAAACTTTTGTCAACAATAAACTCTGAATAATTTTTAAAAGTTTTATGTTAATTGCCTGTTTTGGGCTTCCATCAAATGAAGTCCAATTGACGAATTGATGTTGTACCTTTCCTTCAACAACTGTCCGTAAATGTGTCCCGTTCTGCCCCGGTCCCAGTTGTTTCTGAAACAGAGAAAAACGGGCGGTGAATTTTCATATACACACCTAAAACTGTTCAAAGAAAATTGTTTTTCTAGACGTATAATGAGTAAATTAAAATAAGTATTCGAATTAACACTAGGTTAGATATTTTCAAGAGTCTAATTCCACTTCTTTTTGGGTAATTATCACCAAGCAGGCTAACATTAGAAAGCTTCGTCCTATGAAATATTAGAGCACGGATATGAAAATAATTATATTCTTTATTCTTCATTTGAACTTGAACAACAAGTTTTTCAAGCGTGTGTTCTTTTAACGATGCACTCGCCCAAAACAATCGGAAACTTTTCGTCAGAAGAACACCCCGAAAGTTGCGCTATTGAGCATCTTTTGAAGAGAAGCTAAGACAGATAGCATGCAAAATTCAAAGCTACTTTGCGGCCCTACAAAGACTCGGAAGTGTTCCTCGGCAAAGCTCATCCGTCTCTACAAGAGCTTCACTGACAGTTTCCATGTGCTCCAACCGCCAACGATGCTCCGACCTGCCAAAGAATATTCCAGTCTTTGAATTCGTCGGTAACATTTTCTAGTTTCTTTTAGGCCAGATCCGTCAATTCTTATTCATGGCTCCAATTGACGCGAATACAACAAGAGAATGACCAGCTCTAAACCGAGGCCAACTTGCTAGAGCAAATGTTTCTTGGGGAAATACGGACTCCTGAAGCGCTACTTTTCTTCCCAACTCCAAACCTTAAGATTAAGTCGAGAAAATCCAAGCGGAAGAGAGAGTGAAACTCCGCGCCTGCAAGCGTTCTGATGTTCCTCAAAATGGTATATGAGAGGGGCCAGAATATTTTACTCTGATGAAACTTGAAGTGTTTCAGGCCATGTCATCAGAATACCAAGCAATGCACTGGCGATGTTGCAGTTCTGTGCATCTCGGACTTTCTCTGAAGGACTCCCTATGAAATTGTTCGCTTCATCATTGTTTACTTTTTGGGCCGTCGGTTGATGTAAGCCCTGGAGATTGGAGTTACAGTGGAGTATAAATCATAACAGAGTATACATTCCAATATGAAGAGTTTTGAGCTCATTAATGATAGACGAATGTAGTGAAATTAGCGAGTGATATCAATATCAATTGGCGTCAACATCCTTCAATTATATCAATCCTGATGAAGGTGATGTTACAAAATTCACCATAAAAGATAGTAATCAACCGAAAATGTACCTTAGCATAATTTTCAAAGGTCCATTAAATAGCATCATATATTTGTCGCTGCATCAGTATTAAAGTTTCTAATAGTAAATGGAAAAAAACGAATTGTTCGAGGGCGCGTAGTGAAAATAAAGAACAATTTATACAGTAATCGTGTCTATCATAAGCTCATGTTAAATATTTACACTAAGCTTACAGGTATTCATCTAGGAATAAAGCTGAACATTTGTCTAAGAATCATAGCCTTATATTTAAAACACCCCTTTTTTGGTAACAAAATTTTGCACTTTTAAAACTATTTTTAAATTTAATGTGCTTGAAGAAGCGATGGAAAATATTAAAAACGAGGTCCACACGAGTGAAGGAGACACTAACATCCACATGAGAGGACCAGAAGAAAAGTAGAGCTGCCGGTCTCATGTGCTTTGCGTGGCCCACAGATTTAAATCAATTTAGGTGTCCCTGTCCCGTGGGAGGGAGAGTGTTACAGTTACACGGCTAGCTGCGTAACGCGTTTAGGCACCCAATTAAAACAGGCTTCATCTCTTCCATTGCTTGCTCTTGCGACACAAAAACGAAACGAGCGAAGAGGTAGCGTGGGACGGATACAAAAGTGAAAACTTTTATAAATCGAAAGAGCAAATACATTTCTGTAAAATCTTCTCATGGTAATGCTTCAAGAAATGTTTGAAATTAATTAGTAGAATTAGCTTTAATGAATGTTTCTTAAAATATGACATAAAACATGAAAAATTAGCTGTCATGTAAAAACTGATTCAGGTCGACTATTGCATATTCTGTAGGCTTGTAAAATATTAAGATGGTAGGCTGAAAGAAACGGGTTTTTATTTTTTAAGCATAAATTTTGGACAAATGCACAGAACTGGAAAGTAATTTTACGCGTTTTTAAGTGTAATACGTGCATTAATATACCCTAAAATTTAAATGTAAATGAATTGTTACGCACTGCTCATTCTTTTCAGAAGTAGTTATTTTTTAGGGGTGTATTTGACAATGTCTCTGTCTTTTTCACTAACAGGATGCCTAAACACACACATTCAGTGTGATTAAAGCGTTTGTTAACCACTGAACACAATACAACAGATCAATATATCCCGTCAATCACATTTGTATCAAATTGTTTATTTTTGACTTGTTTTATTTTTCGTTAGTTTAAGATAAAATTTTTGGAATATTTTAAGATTGACGTGTTTCTTATTTCAACACTGAAGATAAAATTCTAGCATTCCAAAATGCTCGCTACTATGCCTGTTCCTTTTTGCGTTGGTTCTTTTCTACATGAAAACAAAAATCCTTCATTCGCTTAGAAATAAGATTACAAACGTTTTCTCTTATGAATCTCCTTATGTTGAAGATAAATACAGAGTCTGTGTAGTGAGTAACGCAATTTGAACCTTTATTTTTTGTTCCTAATCGATAAATATCTACCCAGTAATGTACATGCACATTATAGTCATCAGGTAAAAGTTGATATGAATTTCCGTTGACTTTACTTAATAAAGTTTATTTTATTTTAAAGCTATTTTGACATTAGAAATAAGGAAATTTCTGCTTTGAAAATTCAGCAGAAAGAATTAATTTCACAAGAAGTAATGAAAATAATTATGAAGATTTGAAGGGAAACCTTCATTATCATTTGATGAAAAATAGGCTGGCACAACTGCCCCATTATTAATATTTTCCGCTGTGTTCGATGAGAAATTTTGTTACCAAGCCATAAATAAAGAATAGATAGAATTATAAAAATCGAAGAAGGAGAGGGCAGCTCTAATAAGAACAAATAATGCCGTAAAAATACGACAGTCGACTTGACAGATGATGCTATGATGACTCAGCACAAATTTGGGAGGGGTTTGTGGGGTGATGAAGGCGAGGGTGATGATGGTGATGGTTGTGATGCTGTCTTTGATGGTGATGGTTGTGGTACTGATGGCTGGTAGTGGATTTATCTTTAGCATTTTTAATAATTTTGATGTTGGATACAACGTTAAAAATTAGTTTCGTTAAATAGTTGCTTATATAATTCTGATGGTGACAAAGATGGTAAGCTAATCTTTATGCTAGAGATAGAAACGATACAAATATTTCAGCTGACGACATGACAGAAGAAACTTATAACTTTGACATGTTTAGTGTGCTTTTTTGTGTGTGGGCAAAAGAACTTAAATGGAGACGATTTTTGCATGAAATTATGCCTGGGGTTTTGTGGAAAAGATTTTTTATTTTGTTAGATCTTAGAGCAAGTTTGCATAAAAGTTTAATGGATTGTTAAATGCAAGTTGATGTCATACTTGTATGGGGTTCATGGTGAATGTGAAATTTGTAACTTTGTGAAGAAATAGAACAATTATTGCTTCTTTTAAAATACGGCATGGGACTTCGGTATTGAACCAAGAATGGACCAAACGGCTCGTTGCTATTGCTTCATTCTATTCTTTTGTTGATTTACTGTTCGAAGAAAACATTTGCTGTTAATGTCATTGTGTTATGATGAAGATGTTTTAGGTATCATTATAATTCTTATTCTAATATTAACAATACTATCGTAAATTTGATGGAAGTGTCAGTGACATTGTTATTACTACCATTATTTAAAATTGATAGTACCATTGTAACATTTAAAAAATAGTCTACAGATGACAAAGGACATTTTCTGTAAAAAAATCACGTACTGAACGAAAAGTTCTCGTAAAGATACTATACGCAAATGAATAATTTAAAAAGATTTTGATTTCTGATGCAAATTATTAAGCACGACCGAGAATTACATCTTGAAACACTCTTTCCTTGATTCTGGAGAAACAACAGACTGGACAACCATTCATGTTTGCCATTTTCAAATCACATGCAACTTTTTTATTGTATAATTTTTATTTGTTTTGTAACAACTTTCACAGTTGAAGGACTCATGCACGTGAAATGGTTTTAGTGAAGCAATGCATGTATTCCAGTTATTGCATGAGCTTTACCTGATTAATGCTTCTGATTCAAGCTGAGTATGAAAATCCCCCATGAATAAATACTAACAGAAGTTAAAATGTCGTATATCATATAAATGATAGAATAGTGATTAATGACCTCACGTGTAACTCAACTTGTAAAAACTTGACTTATATTATAACTTAACTGATGATGCCGTGTGAGAGCTTCATATTCTCACAAAAGCCGAATCTCAGAAATGACGTTTTAGTCATCTCAGAATTTCATATTTTACCTCCAATGAATTTATAAAAATTTTTCCATCCATGTTCGTTGTCGCCGGTTTTAATAAATTTCACGAAGATTTGAAACCCACAGAAACTTCTATTACCAAAAACAGCCCTGAACATCTCAAACTTTTGTCTGAACAAGAAGTTACTGAGGATCGTTCTCGATCATAATTACTCCAGCATTTTGGTTTCGTCTGAGTCTAGAGGTAAAAAATCTACGGAATCTCCATGACACATTAGAGCCTTGTCGGCCAGCGCAAAAACCCCCGAGTTTTGCTACCACAAGAAATGTTTCCGTCGTGTTGCTTCTCCAGAACCTGAAAGTCGAATATTTTTTCATTCTTAGGAATGTTTTTTGCATTCTTTTCTGTTGATGATGGTCCCAATCTGAACAGTGGCCAAAATGGCGGCCTGATTCTTACATTTATCTCTCCCTACATACTTACCAAAGAGAATAGGTGTTAGTGATGTATCTTTCCATGTGAAAAAATACAGTAAATTCATTGTGCGACTTTTCGGCATTATTTGTTACTTGAACTGAAGTGAGAAAAACCTTTACACAATCATGGTGATTCTATTTGTGTATGTCCTAAGATAAAACTGCTCTTTGTAATTCAAAAATACGCTTCAATTTAAAACTTCACAGAAACACTACAATGATAGTTAAATTCATTATTCTTTAGGTCTCTGCAGTTGAATTGAACTTTTCGAAGTGGGTATTTTATAGAACTAAGATCTTAGACCCAACAGAAACTGATTTATAATAATAGCAAATATTCTATTTTTGTAAGGTCGTCAGCGACTTATGATACATAATTCCACAGGTACTGTAGGAATCATTATTCCTGAGCATTACTGAGGTGTATGTAACAGAGGTCAATTTTTGTGAAGCTTTTCTGGATGACGCATTTTGAATCCAACATGAAGTAGCAGATGAGGCGATGAATGCTTCGTCCCAGTTAAATATTTTGTTAACATTGTTCGTAACAGTGGCCTAATGAAAAATCGTAACTGATTTTAAATCGCGAGTTATCCATAAGGGGCCCAAAATTAACTTTAGTCTCACTGAAAGCGCCATCCATGCATCGAAAGAGCGCCGTCCCAAGCCGTGAGGGCATCGTATCTCCAATGATAAATGGAGTCTTCATATACATAGGACTGCTCGTGTGGCATACACGACTAATGTCGAGTTAAGACTGACTAATGGAAAGAACAGACGGTGCCTCGAGTGATCAATGGAATGTCTTAACACAAGCAGTCCATTTCTGCGCTGATCGAACGCTAGATGAACGTCGCTCTGAAGCAGCGGATTTCGCAGGTCAGAATTTTGATGAAAATTTGTCCTATTATGAATGACTCTGAAGAGTTTGGACGCGGATTAAATGCTGAAGAGGAGGAACTGAAGCGAATTGCGCGGTGATGAAGTGACCAGCAGATATTCGTTGCTTACTGGAGGTATTACTGCGACAGCTCGGCTAAAATGCATGCATAGACGTTAACGAAAATTTCCAGCTTAATTCATCAATAGTCAAAGAGAAAAGCATCTATGTCACACAGACCGAGTTTCAAATTTATAGACCTATGAATCTTTTTAGAAATACTAGCTTAGACATGCAAATGATAAAAGTCTTCTGATACTTCATTACGCTATCGCATTTAATGAAGGTAGTCTTGATTTTGGTCAATTTCTGTGGCTAGACATCATGCCTCATTCCGAGCAACAAATTCTACTATGATAGCAACGTAATGTTGCCATATTTAGTGTTTGTTATGACTGTCAAGCATCGTTAGAAACATGAGTCAAAGAGAACAACTGTTAAATGACATTGAGAAATTTGATGCATATATTTAAATCATACCCATGTTCATATTCAACTTGTTTTAACATCGAAGACTTAACAGTCTGACACGTTTGTGGTTGGTATATGTCTGGAATGGAAAATTAATTGATAGGTTATCTTGGATTGATAACACATCTTGCTAGATAATTCAATTTTAGGTTTCTCTACAATTTCTTTACAATATAGTGTCTTTGCAGTAGTATAAAAATGAAGAATACATGTCATTACGTTGAAAGACTAAGGCTCTGGAACACGAGGCAAAAACTTAGACGTGGTATAAATATTCAACAGGAAGCAAAGTTAGGACGAAGCCAGTTCGGATAATACATGCCAGAGTCTTGATCTCAGTCGCAAATTGCCGCTGCTCGAAATGTTTGAGGCAAAATTTGACAGCAAAAGCCAGGGCACGTCGGCCACGCTGCAGTTTGCAACATTAGCGATGCGGCTTGCAAATTTGAGAGACACGATCGCGTAATCCTTCAGAGGCTTTCCAACTCAGACGAATGTGAAGAGAACCACTCTTCACATTTTGGCCTTAATGCCTGCACGGCTTTTGGACTTCAGGTCCTTCTGAAGCTTCGCCACCTAAATCTGGAATTGCGGTGCTGACCAGGAGAGCAGCGGACGAGGAGCGTGCAAAAGAGGGGAGTCTCCAGTCGAAATGCTTTGAAGTGAACCACCGCTAGGGCGCTCTGAGTCTTTTTCTAATTCGCAGAATTAATTTAAAAGGTTACTCAAACCGCACTGGTATATCTAAAATATAGACATCCATCTGAATTAGATGCTCCTAAGCGTCCTTAGCCTTAGAAGTTGTACATTTTAGATGTTGACTCAGAGAAATGAACTTTTCATATCATTTTCAATCATCGAATGTCTCAAATTATTTCCCAGAAAGCTATAAGAGACAAGTAAACACATTAAAAAAATATTCCTATTGGAATTTTGATAAGCAAAATAACATTGGACAAAATGTGTTTCAATACTCACGTAATGAATAAATCCTTTATTCAAATAATAATCCGAACTACTGAACTCGTGAGTGATTTGGAGACTAGAAGCAGCTTTGGATGCCACTTTGTGTGGACGGCGCCATCGTCAAGCCTATGAATAGTCGCCTGCATTAGCGACAAGGCGATGATCTTCACCAGGGACTGTGACATGTATAATTCTGGCCTGCATTTCACTGAACACGACAGAACGCAACACATTTTAGGCTGTGAACTGCTACCGCTGCCAGCGACTTCCACCAAAAGCCTTGGACACTTGACTTATTTTGACGGCTGTTCAGCAGTGGGAAAATTATCAAAATTTGAACTGAGAAAATATGATATTAAGGCATTCTTAATTGATCATGATGAACCTTCGAGTAGCGTGAGTTTATGTTGGTGAATTGATCACTATTTAAGTGATCTTATCTCTTGTGAGACATAAAGTGCAATATTTATTTGTATTCCTTAGGCAGAATTCAATTTTAATATATGTGAATTGCTGCATATTTTATTCAAGGGAAATTTGTTTTAGACCGTAGACTCATATACGGTGAGTAAACATAATAATTTTAAGGATTACTTCTATTTAGTTTGATTAGCATTAATGAGATATGGTCATTAAGTTTGAATATGAGTTATCTATATATGTTTTTTTTTCTAGTTACGGTTTACCATTAATCCAAGAGAGCATTTTCCTGTGTGTTCTAAATTTATGTTTTCCAGCATAAAGTTTTTAGAAATCTTTATTCATTTAAACCTCACATTTCATTACGTTATTGTTACTGTTATTAAATTTGACCGTACAATGACGTTTTTGACGAAATTTATGAATGCTGATTGCATTTTCCCAGTAATTGAAATGAGACCAAGAATTTCAACATGAATTTTGAGATAGTGGGAATTTTAATTTCAACTTTTTAAAAATATAATATATCGTTTATTACTTTATTTAAAAATAAATAGCCCTAATAATATAAAATAAAATGAAGGTTTGACTTCTGCTTTGCATAATATAGAATCGTTGGGCTGCACTCAAGCGCGACAATTTCTGGTCCGAATTTCAGCAAACAGATAAAAATGTTAGGCAGCTCTGTCTAAATTGTGCGTAATCTACAAATTCTTGGCTCATTTTAAAAGATTTTGAGCATATCATGAGGCTGATTTTGTCGTGAAGGCAGTTAGTAGTTCAACCATGTAACTGGTGTACATAGGTTCACCAAAGCCCCTCAGACACTCTTTTTTTAAAAGTTCAATGAGAAAAATAAACTAGAATACGTATTACATTATGATGGTCAGAGTATCCAAAACGAATAAAATATAAAATAAAATGATACTAATAATATTTTAATTAATAATCTATGTTTACTAATTTAAACTGGATTAACGCTCAATAAATACTCTTGACTGTAAAGAAACTAAATGTTTACGCAGAGGATAAATAATTGACCTTAAGATAAATATGGAAGTAATTATATCACTGAAGTTGATGAAAATGAAATAGTTGTAAGTGTTTGAATTGTAAGGCAGCTATGGAGATTATATTGCATAAAGCTGCTTAATTTACATTCTACAATTGCACTAACCAGACGTTAACAATTCTCCAGGAAAATGTCATCAAGCTTTTAAAAGTCTCCCAACTTGAAAGTCTGATTTAGGATTCGCATTTCTTGATCTCATTTAAGAGCGAATTTGAAATGATGCTTCCGATTGTTGAACGTAAAACGAACCGTAAATAACGAATAAGAAGTATTTTTATACAATTAGAGAACTGAGCAAGGATTTTAATGTGAGCCATATATCTATATTTCGTGATATGATGAGACCTAAATTCCTTATTCAGTTCTCTAGTTGTACTGGTAAGATTTTCGTCATGACAGCTTTCAATTCCACAGAATTGAGTCTTTTGGAGCGTCCTTTTCTTTGTTCGTCCTTCAGACTGGAGTCATCCTTTTTGAAACGTGAAAACCATCTTTTACAGGTCTTTTCATTCATCACATCATTTCCATAAGTGTTATTGAGGGATCTTACTGCTAAAATTGCTGTTTTACCCTTCTGAAATTGACGCAGTAAAATATTTCTAATGTGTTCTTTATTTGGAGTGTGCATTTGGGTCAGCAATGGTTATTTATTATTATAATCTTAACAAAATGTGAAAGAAAAAATACTATTTTAGTGATTTAGATGGATACACATGTGTTATTTATAAATTAATTTGATGTAAGGATCCACTAAAATTATAACTCAAACAACGGACAAAACTTTCATTACAGCCTGATTTAAGGAAGTAAAGAGATTAAATGAAACATTAAAAAATGAATATTTGAATTGAGCGATGCAGATGTAGAGGATAGAAATAAATTTAATAATCAGCAGATAAATGTGGTGTGGAAGAGGTAATAATAAGGAGCATATATGAAGGACGCTTTACCATTTACTGTAGATAATTCATGAGAAATGCATGACTTTAGCATGGAATCTTGGGATGTTCAACGGAAGGTTTATGTTCATGAAGAAATTAGAATGCAAGTTTCAGAGAAATTAATTTAATATTCAGGGGCCACAAAAATCACAGTGGCTCAAGATATACTGGGAATTACGCTGAATGTTTAATATATCACAAAAATAAAACTTAAGTTGCAAGGTACAGAAGACATAACAACATAAAAAGACGAAATTAATCACCCAAGTAAACAGAGGAAGAGACTTGAAGACTGTGAAAGTTGTAAGAAATTTATTGAAACATTGAGCATTGGATTACAAAGGACAGATGATCTGAAAACAATGGGAACCACGATTTCTGAAGCGAAGGCCATCAACGGAACTATACCCAACGATAGAAAAGTGGATTGAGAGCTAAGAGAGTTGACTGAACTGAGCTGGAAACCAAGTGAGATGAAGTCACTGCACTGTGGTGTGAACAGGAGACAAGAAGGACAGAGGCTGCCTAGAGCCTGGGTCTCACAAGACGCAGCTTCGCTTTGTTGTGCAGTCACCGGAAACTGAGAGCGGCGATATTGCGTTCTGTGACTTTGCCCACCGCGCCCCACTGCACCCTGCTGTTGCTTTTATTGCCCTTTGCCACTTCTACTGTTCTTGTTTTTGCTGCGGCTAGGAAGACACTTTTTGTCTTACTACTGTTATCGTCTTTTCCTACCTCAGCTGTTTTTAATTTTGCTGGTTGACGAAAGTATGTTTGATTTCACTACTGTTGTTCTCACCACTGTTGTTCTCACAGCTGCTATCGCCATGTCTTAGTCCTGCTGTTCTTGGTTTTGCTGTGGCAGTGGAAGTCTTTTCGGTTTAACTGCTGTCGTGAAAAGTCCCTACCTCGAGCTGGGACACAGCGTAGAGCAGGAAGACAATCAGTCCTACTAACGTGTACTAGGACTGTTTTTGTGGTCGTGCCTGTCAAGTCCAAACAAACCTTCGATAATGTAAGTGACTGAACGAGGTCTAACATGACAATTTAGGTAAAGATGTTGTTGTAAACTATTGTTTTGCGTCATCACTGTTATTTGCTGTAAATAATATACTTTAGTGTGCTTGGTACATGAAAAAAACTACTGACTCACACAGAAGAAGAATTCGAGTTTTAAAGTGCATAAAATGAGTTTTTAGGACATAGAACAACTGAGATCATAATGAATCTCCAATACGCAGTACATTGATGATAAATTTAATCATTAATGCACAGTAAAGATATTGAAAAATAACTCATCAATGTACAATAATTAACCAATACATAATAAATAATGATTCACCTACACAGCAACACAGTACATAATGAGTCCTCTACACACAGTATGAGGTAACCAATGAGTAACCTACACACAGTACACAGTATATAATGAGTCACCTACACGCAGTACAGAGTAACCCATGAGTAACCTACACACAGTATGGAATAAATGAGTAACCTACACACAGTACACATAGACCAGTGTGAGTGGAAACCACAGCAGTGCACGTGAGTGGCAGTTTCAAGAGGCACGTGCATCGACGAGGGACAGGACTGAACCTCCAGTCCAGACGCGTAATGGTGAGTGACAGAGATGAACCACTAATGGCAGATGTAATGGTGACAGAGATGAGCCGCTAGCGGCAGATGTAATGGTAAGTGACAGAGATGGGCCACTAATGAGAGACCACGTCTCCCATGATTCCTCTCAATGTGCCCAATCGTAGGGCCACTCTTCAACAGGACCTCGTAACAAGATTTACGCGTAATTGTGATTGGATGATGGAACACTGAGCCCTGCTTGTTGGGCCTCGATCGTTCGCTGCATGATTGACCAGCAGATCTTGTGTACATACATTTCCGTACGAATATTTGAGTTAAATCTTCATGCTGTCATGAAATTACGAAAAGTTTTATATTGAACAATTATTGGAATCTTAATGGCTTCTGTCTGTAGCACTTTTATGTTAAAGTAAATTCTAAGGAATTTTTTCATACATCAGAGAAATACGTCAATAAAAATTCATTTTAGCAATGTCATTCTTAGTTTCGTGAGTCACTTACTAAGTTGAGTATAATGAGTGTAATATAAATAATGCTTTAGTCAAGTTAATTTTAAGTCTTAAACAACGTGCCGTTCCTGTACAAAACGAGAAAAGTTGTGTAATCCAAATTTGTTTCAACTATTAAGTTAATATTTTTTAATAGCAACTCATTTACGATACGTTATACTTATGTATGAATTCACTGTATGAAACGAATGGATCAAGAATCAAATTTATGGCATAAAGTGTTTGTATTATAATAACTATAATGTTTATATGCTCATTTCTCTACGAAAAGGTCGATGGGAAGATTGACAATTTTTATTTGAGATTGTGAAAAAATCTAATTACAATAACTCACAGGATCGTTATGTGACTAACTGAATTTAATCACACTACAGTACATACAATAGAACAGCTTATATTGACAATGAACTATGTACACGGGAAATGTACAAATAATCCCATATTGAAAATCCTGTTTGAAAATGATCCAGTATTGGAACTCATTTTCAAATGATCTTACTGGAATCCATGTTAGCAAATGAGTTCTTATTGGAATAGCTGATGAATGTTGATTCTGGACTGGAATTTACATTCGGAAACGATCCTATAATATAAGTCACCTACACCAGCTTGGTCGACTGGTGAGCGAGTCTGCTTGCGAGCGGAAAGACCCGGGTTCGAATCCCGCTGCCGACATGGTTGACGCGGCTAGAATTACGGCATGGGACTTGGGTAAAACAACCGAATAATTATCGAAGTAATTATCCGACCCAAGGATGGGCCAGAAGGTTCGTTCCTATAGCCTCATTCTATTCTATTCTATTCTATTCTAATGCAAGTTATTTTAGACGGTCACTATCAATCAGGTCATATGATTTTTTTCATTAAAATTGTAGTTTCAATGATGATTACTTTACCCTAAACTCTTTGTTAATTGTTATGTATTTTTACTCTATAATTATGATTATCTATCTTAGTTTGCTAATTATTTTGCCTACAATTAATGCTAAAAGAATATTATCAACAAAATTGGGTACCATAAGTTCAAAGACATGCAATTTTTAAAGATAAGCATGCATGCAAACATATCATATGAAAAAAGTAATAAAGTATTGGTTTAAAATGTGAAGATCCACCATGAACGTTTGTTGGAAACATTTTTTTAGTTTTTCTTTTGATTTCCTTCAGATCACATAGAAATAATTTCTGGGAAATGTTAAAGCACTCAGCATCTATCTTAAGGATAAATCAACAACATACATGTTGACTTAAAGCCAGGAATTTCTCGCTATATCAGTATTCAAATACATTTGTCTCTTCCACCAGACAAATGTACAATTCATTAGTATTATCAATCAAGTGCAATTTATCCTTAAATGTTTTTTGTAAAAACCCCTTCAAGAAATCAGCCTTTCTTTATCATCATTCTTCAATGGACCGAAATTTCAGCATATTCTTCACACCGCACTACTGATGGAGGACTGGAATATGGAGGCGAGAGAAGTAATGATCAAAGTACTGGTGTTTTCTTTTTCCATGGACTGATCTTCTAAATCCATTTTCTTTAGGTGAAGGTTGCACAGTCAGCCACCCGTGAAACAGAACACTGCCTTTGGGTGTTTCTATGTACGAAATTCACAACACTCTTCTGTTTAAATGAGCTCATTTTGAGGTGTCTAGTGCACAGTTTTTTATATGGATCTTGAAATTGTCGAGTGTAATAGGGGCGCCGGCGGCGAATTTTTCTGGTCATTCAAGGGACGTTGACAAACGAAATAGAAATAATTGGTTTCTTTACACCTTGAACTCTGATGAGAAGTGCCTGGGAAACATGAGGCTGATTGCTGACTGCATTTCAATTTAAATGATAAACAATTAAGTCCAAACAGAATCGTACAAGCATTTTATGTAAAATTAACGTTTCATTCACATTCGTGCAGGTTCATCCTGTTCAGATGCACTCATGTTGATTAATTATAAAATACTTAATTTCACGCAGGGCTTGACATGTATAAATTTTGAGACTCCAGCTGTGCTAGGAGCTGGCCTGTTAACTAAATCATTATAATTATGCTCAAATAATGCAGAACTGAAAAGTTTTGCATTCTTAGGCTGCTAGAGTTGATATTCAACAACGTAACTAAATTTTTCTTTTCATTACTTTTGAAAAATAATTAATTTCCGTTATAGCTCACATTTATTCATCAACATTAAATGTTGATGACAATAGTAAACTAGTGAACTGACTTTCATATAATTTTTAAACAATTGATATTTTTATATACAAGAAAAATTGTCATTTAGACTAAATGACATTAAATATTCTACGCACACAGCTTAGACTTGCGAATAGACGGCTTTAGAAATGACTGACAAAATTATTCATGTGTGTTGCATGTGTCTGTCACCATCTATGATACATACATAGGATAAAGGATTCATAGTGAGTTGTCGTTCACCTGAATTGAAGTGGATCATCATAACTCATGAAAGTTACAATGTATTTCCATTGACCAAAGTTACACGTAAACGTTCGTTATGCGGGGTACAGCAACACAACTTCCTTATTTTCAAAGTAAAGCGCTTTGAAAAACGGGAGTTACGTTACTGCACACAGTGCATATATGATCAAAAATCCACGGATATGTAAACGAACATTTAACTACCTCTGCACAATTACAGAGCTTTGTTCAACGACGTTCCATAAGATATGTTCAATGAATATTTTAAATGACAACAAGAATGAGATGAATGATTCATTCGTGGATTACTAACACAGTATCAGTACATCAAACACCAATCACGCACAGGCAATAGGAGGGAGATACCGTGTAATGAAGGAAGTGGCTTATTCTCCCTCACGATGACCAACCATTAACACAGGCACCTTGTACGTTGTTTTGGATGAAGAAGTGGTTGTTTTGTAGGTGTAGGATTTTGTCTTCACTAATCATGATAGTCTTAAATATTTTACTAATGCTACCTCGAATCATATTTCAATAGAATTTAAAATAGTTTATTTGGACACAAAGACGAATTTTAATGAAGCTTGATAAACTACACATGTTTTTTCTCCTTTTCTGGGGTTCCAATCAGATCTCAAATAATTGTTTCAGAATGCCAGGAATTTCTCACTACTGCTCAAGACGATTTTTGAATAAGTTTGCGGTGCCAAATAAAACGATATTTTCAGGCAAATTCAAATTTTGTTAGGTGAAAGTTGCTATTATTGCACGGAGCTAATTATTTTTGAAAATACAAACGATAACATAATTATAGCTAAAAAAATTCATTTTTGAGCAGCATTTGTACAGTGAAGTCTTCATTTCCCTTTTCAAAACTTGACTATGAAATAATTATTTTGCTAACTAAAGTTCATGTTTCATAGCAACATTCCTTTTCAAAATTGTGTGGTTCAAACAGCAGTGAAGCTTCATCGGGATCAATTTTGAAGTAAAAATTGAATTTCGCACGTGATCATTTTTTAAGGCAACATTCTGCACCCCGTCAGGCAATTGGGACTCTCCCTCCACCATGCCGGCTGCCACAGCGGCAGTCCTAATTGGTCAACAAAAGGCGATCGCCCGCGGCTAACCGCCAATCATAGCCTTTCGCGCCTAATTTCTTCAACAGAGCTTCAGAATTGTAGAGTTATATAAGCGTGTTAATGCAAGGGAGTACTGTGAGGGGAGTCAGGTCTCTATAAAATGTTTTTATATACTCACTTGAGCAATGAAGAACTCTGAATAGGAGTGCTGCTTTCTATACATATTTCCTGTGCTCTATACCTACTCTTTGAGAACTTCAAGACCTGTTGAAGGATCAAAGGGGAAATTCTTCTCATGAAACTGTATTATAAACACCCTCAAAAGAGATGGTAAATTTGGTAGCGAATGATAATAATTTAGAGGACTCTCGGTAGACGTGTAATGCAAGAAATTGTTTTTGTGAGGTGCTATCGTTTTTTAGTGAGCAGTATCTTAAAGCTCTCAGTTTGTGCCGAGGATTAAGTGTTTTTGAGTTTGTTGATGACGTTACCTAAAGTTGAAATGTAAATATCAGCACTATATAATAAAACGTCAGGTGTTTCCTTACATAAATAAATGTATTTATTTTTTGTGCGTAATTTCTTCTATGTTATTACAGTGGGAGTCTCCCTTAAATACTGGTAGTTAAATCCGTATACTTTCAGATATATAAATTCTTAACCGCTGGAGTCAAATCCGTAGACTTTCTGATTAGGTATGAGAATCTGTTGTTTCAAGTTCTTCCGTCAAATGCAAGATATTAAAACCCGTTATTTTTAACGTGCATACACACTAGTATTTAATAAACTAATCTGGATATCGAGCGTGCCGCTTCAAATAGTCTTCGCGTGTAGCATTACTTCCAGCTTGTGGATCATTACTATAATTTTTTTAGAATTAAACCTCCTGTTATATTATCAATTACATAGGAGGCAACCTTGTATTCTAAGCAATTATATAGATTTACATATCTTAAAGCAATTAATTACATAGAATTTCATTTTCTACATAATTAAATTTGTAACTTTCTGTCTCGTCATATAATGAAACATTTGCTAGTCTGCGTCAGAGTTGAAACCAAGGCACAGGCATAGAGTATATTTGAAAAAAGAATAGAATAGAATAGAATAGAATAGAATAAGGCAATAGGAACGAGCCGTTTGGCCCATTCTTGGTTCAATACCGAAGTCCCATGCCGTTCAATACCGAAGTCCCATGCCGATGAAAAATCCCATCCCAAAAGATGAAGGTCATCGTTACATACGACAGTACTATAATGAATGACATAAAAGTACATAAAATAAATATGAAATGAACATACTGTGAGTTCAAAATGCTAAAATAATATGACAATATGACTAATTGAACTTTAATTGTATGACTAGCTAGACTAAGCTTGAAAATCATAGAGTAAATCATGCTAGTTCACACATAAGTTGAGAAGGACCAATGAGAATTTATATGCCAAGGCATTAAAAGCTACGTCATAATCTTAAGGAACATTTTCTAACAGCCTAAGATTCTACAATAAATTTTACAGCATCAGATTATCATTGGATCCTTGTCTGCCACGGAAAATTAGAGCAATCAAGGAATATATTGGACTCTATGATCAGTAGAGAGTGTGTCATGGCTCATGATAGAGGTTAGTCTTTCTGCCACGCTATCCTACAGTTCAGTGGCAGTTGTACAAGCTGTGTTCTCTGAGCAGACTTAGCATCTGAGTGTTGTTACGAAATCTCAGTTGAATGTTAGTTGTAACGTCACAGTTCAGCTTCACCTAAGAACATCTAGCTCAGTTCACTATTAGTTAGATCATAATCTATTTTCAGTGTAGCTAACTGTCAGTTGGAGAATCACAGTCTCCTTCTAATCTAATTCACTGCTTGCTTGAACATCATAGTTCATTTTGAGCTTAGTTCACTACCAGTTGAAAGATCACAGTTTTCTTTCAGTTTCGTTCTCTGCCAGTTGAAACATGACAGTTTTTTTTCCGTTTGGTTGACTGCTTGCTAGAACATCACAGTTCATTTTCAGCTTGATTCACAGCCGGTTGAAACATCACAGTTCTCTTCCAGCTCACCTCACCACATCAGACAATGTGCAGTCACATTGTCTGTACAGCCCCCGGGGCAGCGGCTACGGAGGGGAGGCAACAGCAAAAATGATCGGAAACTGCAATTGAACTTTTTGCAAATTTTCCACATCACTTGAGAAGTGGAATTCATTGAAGAATGCTATTATATTACTCAAGAGTGACCTGCCATCAAATTTTAATGTGCTACAATTGAAGGTACTGTATTTTAGCAGCGAATATATTCTCGTAGTAAAAGTTCGTTAGTGAACCAACGCTCGCCTGTTTGGTGCACAATAAATAGAGACAATCTTATTTATTGCCTAAAAATTAGCTGTACAGGCCTCGTTAGTAATTAGAAACTTGAGAATGCGTTCTCATAACCACCGAAGACTGGTGTGATCTTAATTGAAAACTGGCGTAATCAGAGTAATTATTTACAAAGTTAAATGCACGTTAAATGGTAAAGGAATGATACCAATGAGTTACTGTGTCTGCCATTTAAGAACAAACTGTTATTTTAGATGCACTTGATGTAGCAGCAAGGCCTGATGTAGATGTAGTAAAGATCATCAGTGTGGCTATAAACTACAACACAGCAACTCAATACAGAAAACTTATACAGGACACCAGCTGGTACACATAACACTGTCCCCTTAATATCTAAATCCACACCGAACATAATTTATACATGTATCATAGTTCATTTTTCTAACTATATAATAGCTATTAACTACCCTCGCTCACCATCACTTCAGTATTATAATATAGTATTTAAAGTGTACGTGGTCTCAATATTATTGTATCATATTTAAAGGTTACGTGACCTCAATATTATTGTATCATATTTAAAGGTTACGTGACCTCAATATTATTGTATCATATTTAAAGGTTACGTTGCAGCTTTTAAACTAAGGTTTACATTTGAGGTCGCAGCTTTTAAACTTAGCTAATCTGTGAAATCAGTTTTCCTGATAACATTTCCTGATTATCTTGATAACTTGCGTGAGTCAAGCAACTCGTACATGCATGCATGATATTTTAATGAAAGCTGGAGTGGGTAGAAAAGAAAGCCATAAGTTTGCAAACAAGTAACAGATTCTGTCAAATTCCAGATTCAAAAATTTTTTTTTCAAGAAAATAAATAAAAATTAGATCCATGAGTTATTCCATGCACCTCGTAAGACTAAATTTATCTTACATTTAGAAATTTAGAAAATATGAATTGAATGAAGATTGCTAGAACATTCATTTCGCCAGTACATCGAAGTTACATTCTGGTTACGAAGAAGATGAATATAACCAACACACTTTTAATGGCGAAGCAACATCTATCATCTTTACATACACACATTTTTCACAGTACGACATAATAGGATAATATACTCTCAGTAATGTGCTTTTTTCTATATATTCTACATGATTTTAGCAAAATTTTCCGAATACCTTTTTAAGCGATCTATACACTCACTCACATACGTATTCTTATAGTTTCGATCACAAGACCCTTTCTATATGGAGGCAAATAGCTGCAAATTTCCTCACCCGAGAAAGAACAAACGAGGCTGGTGCTGGTGCTCCTCAGTTCCATGCGCTGGTCCGGCAGTGAAAATCCTTCTCGTAATTCTTATTATTATTCAGGACATCGCCTTATGGAAGTTTTCTCGGGCATTTCTTTCCGGATCAATCGGCGAAGGTGGGGCTCTCAAGTTTGTTTGAAGGCATACTTTTAATGCAGTCTTTCCGAGCTTTTAATGGCCTATGCTAATAGACATCCCAAAGAATAACTAGCTCTAAAATGACGCAGCTCTCAAGCAAGCAACTTTCGAGAACATTAGGCGCCTCGTGTTTCTTTTTCCGTTCGTTTTCTTCTCTTAAAAAAGCGGATATTCTGCCTCGAGTTCTTACTTTGGCTTAAATGAAGGAGGCCCTTGAGTTTATTTCTTTCTAAAACGGCAAATGTTCTTTTTCTACTGTTCTCAGTTGTAATGGAAAGTAAAGCTTGTGTTTTTACTGCACTACAAAAAGCACAGTTAATGTTAAGTTTATTTTTAAGATTTTTCTAAACTTAAACAGCATTTAGATTATTTATTTAATCACAATTCAAGATACCATAATGCATCCAGTGACAGCTGTGTTTCTGTGTGATCAGTTTTGTAGGTAAATTCCAATTTATATAATCGCCATGACCAAAATGATGCAAAATTTGATTACTGTAACAACAGTAGTAACATAAAAGTACATCCTGCGATTATTTTTTAACAATATTTTCTATTGAGACTAGAGTTATGTATGTACATTACTTTTGCAGTAGTTTGTATATGTCCGAGTTAGATGGAATACTGCATGCAAATATCTGCCTACCTTTATACCAGCACACCAATTATAAAATAATATAATTGATCTTTACCATCTGGTGCTCAAAATTAATTGAAGGCGCTAGCAGGAAATTAACACTTATTTCCAACTTTACCGGTGCACCCTGTTGCAGTTTGCATATTATTGTATTTCTTGACAAATTAGAGTATCAAATTCTCCTTTCTTTAATTACACATCGTCAACTTTTCTCTGGTAAATGTGAGAACTAAGATATTTGTATTAAAATGTGCGTCAAGGCCAGTTGTGAACCAAGTTAGTTGAAATTTTGTTGATGCAGTCTAGATTTTAACGCTAAAAATTGGGGTAAATCTTGAAGAATTAACCAGATGAAGCTAAAATTAACGTTTCTAGCAATACATGAGCGTTGTACGTACTGGAACACAAAGAGCCACTTTCTGCTGGCATTCACTTTTATTTTCAACTAATTTTGTTGATGAAAAATATGGATTTCTCCGATTCATTTGTGCTTATTTGTTTTTCATCTTAATTAGCGTCGCATCAACGACCTTTAATTAAGCGAACATCACAGTAAAAGTTCATCCACCATCAAGCTGTCGAGAAATTTGTAAAGATTCGGTATCAAAATTTATCAACACGAAGTTTAATTTACTTTGATATAGTGAAGTGGAACATTTGTCGCAGCAGTACAGGTGAACAGGATAAATATTTCTTCACTGCACTGCCGATGGTCGAAGCTGCGACAAAACGGACCCGGCACATCTCTTCGTACCGCATTTGCATCACGTAAACAGACGCCCAAGCCAGTAGACGGGAGGACTATTTTAATTTGAGTGTCATGGAAGTCTTGAGTTGAGGAGAGGAGCACTAAAGGCATCGTTGGCCCCTAGTGGGCTATTCCTCGAGAAGAGCCACGATTAAAATTCCCCGACGACCGATGAAACGCCGGGGCCCCTAGCCGCCGCTTGTCGACCTTCTTCTTTACGGTCTTCGTCGCTGGAATTGATGGAAGACGCTAGGTCTTGTGGACGACACCCGGTGGAATGTGCGAGAACTTGTAGGAACGTGGGGTGTTTTTTCTTCATGGGGTGTGATGAAATAAATCCACCTTTTGTTTTTTAAACTTTTTCACGAAAGTTTATTTTTTACCGGTTTTTGATAGCAACTCGTGTTGAAATATTGAGATGTTGTTTTTTTCGAAAATGCAATGCCACTCAAGACCACGAGCATAGAGTACACCGTCGTTGTAGCTATTACTTTTTATAAAGAAAAACACGACGTAGAAAAAAGCAGAATAAATTTTTCTTCTGCTGATTGCAAGGGACGTGGACCTTAAATGCTAATTTAAAAACTGTAGTAAATAAATGACAGACAAGGCTTATGGTACATATAGAGGACACTGCACAACCTGAGGTAACTAAGAATCAAACGAAGGACCAAGGAGTAAATTTAAGATTGACAATTCTAGAACAAACGACACGCTATTTCATAGGCCGATCCCTCTTCAAGATATTGCCTTTCATAACTGTGTTATAGTAGACTAGAATCATTACATTCGGGACTCGGTCCAATGTGATCACAATTTTAGCAAGATCAGTGGCGCATGGCGGTATCTAACTTGTGTTCCCAGCACTGTGCACTGATCTTGATGAGTAAAAATAGTGAGAGTAGTGATACATGGTAAGATCAAACCTGCGGTAGGAGCACTAGTCTGTATCCGGTTCTATGGTGCGTAAATATCAGGAGCAGAAACTGTGCAAGTGGATAGAGTTGAAGCTGTGCTGCGAGCTCTGGTCATTTTATATAAATCCTTGGGTTGGCATAGCCAGACCTGTGAGTCAAAATTGAAAATGGGTTCAGACCAGTGCTGCAACCACTGGTCGGCATGCTTCGCTCTTGAGTGTTCAAGTCGATTACAGAGCTGGAGCTGCGAGAGGTGTTACACTAGTGCTACCAAGGCCTTTTATGAATCCTATTTCAGAAAAAAATGACCTGAGTACAGAAGCCTTCAAAAGAACTGAAAAAATCTGGCTAGTTGATACGGATGAAACTTGAAGTCCATCCCTGACTCGCGGAGCTGGTGACAAGTTTAGGAGTGGGTTGGCTATTTCATAGAACTTATTTAGAATGTCTGAGGTGCTGGATTTTTCAGAGGGAGATTCGACCAGTGCTGTGAGCACTGGTCACGACTACAATGGCAAGCAATGAGCTGGCATCGTGCAAGATAGTGCTCGAGCTTGCGTTATGAGCACAGATTCCAGAGCTAATGACATTATTATTTATTTAAATGTTCAAGATTTGTTAAATTCTATCGATTGACAAGTTGTATGTATTATGCTAATGTTAAGATGTGATTTGATTTATCCTATGTTTGTGGCCTGGTTGTTTTAAGATTAGGGATTTTTGAAATATGTGGACACATAGAATGATAGTAATTCTATTCATTATTAAGCGAATTGCCTACTGAATAAAGTATACAAGTAAAGGTTAACATCTATGAACGTGCATTGTTGTATATTGTTATATGGAAATCACTTTGTTGTTACAAGTATTTCGAAACTTTGATGGAAAGTTAAAAGATTTTAAGTATGATAAATAGAAGGTGTCGTATGAATAATGCGTAGAATTTGTTGGAATCAAAAATACGAAATCGAATTCCTCCGTAGTACCACGATTCTTCATCAAAATATTTGAGAAAAACTACAGAAAATTTTCATTTATTTATTGTTTCTTAAAACATAAAACTAAACCCTAATAAGAGCTAGATGCGATAAAAAAAACAGTAAATAAAATATGAGAAATAATGTAATATAAGAATATATAGAGCATATTGATAAAATATAAATTTTACAACTGCTAAAATGAATGGGGAAGCAAGATCACATGATATATATTATATCATATTTTTTTACCATGCAAAGAAGTCGAAGAGAAAACACTTACTAAAAATAGATTAATACAAGGGTGAATGCTTTTAGAAGTATTTTTCATTCGCATGAGTCTTAGTGAGATTGCTTCCATACCTCACCGGCTCCTTTGATACTTTCAAAACACTTTATATCCTTCTTATAGCCTTCTAAACCTCTTTCCCCACAATACATTGAACTTATTTTTGACATATACGTAATCCCAGTCCTCTTTGTTATACATAAAATGTACTACAACCACTACTACTCCTGTTGAAAATCCTGCTGCGAAGAAAACACAGACAATCTCGTGCCTTTTCTGTAAGCAGACGCAGAGGAGCACCGCTCACACAACATCATGGTCGTTCTTTAAGATCGGCTCTCGATTTATCCTGTCAAAATATTCAAATTAAAGTTTTGCTATTAGTTCTTGAGAGCACTACTAAGTTAGGATAAAAGACAGTGTGGGACAGCCCAGCCCGTCATTTAAATATCAAATTAAAAGTCGACCCATCCTACCATCAAAGCCATCGACATGAGGAGCGTCTGGGGAGGATAGCGGGGTCAGTGGGTGGTGTGTTGGGTGGAGGAGTGAGTGGTGGAGGAGTGGCTGGTGGGGGAGTGGCTGGTGGAAGAGTGGCTGGTGGAGGAGTGAGTGGTGGAGGAGTGGCTGGTGGAGGAGTGGCTGGTGGGGGAGTGCCTGGTGGAAGAGTGCCTGGTGGAAGAGTGGCTGGTGGGGGAGTGATTGGTGGAGGAGTGGCTGGTGGACGAGTGAGTGGTGGAGGAGTGGCTGGTGGAGGAGTGATTGGTGGAGGAGTGGCAGGATGGTGAGTGGCTAAGGTGGTACTTGGGGGAAGGAATGGGTGATGTCTATGGTAGGTGGTGGATTATCATCAAACAGGGGATGAATGGTTGTGTGGTGGAATTACAGTGGACAGGTGGGAGGAGGGTGCGGGTGAGTGGTTCCAGCGGGTGGTTGGTGCGGTTCATATGTGAAAGATTTACTTAATGAGGATGGGAACTTAAATATCAATTTTAAAATGGTTAAGACTGTCACATGAACATTCATGAGAATTAATGACAGTCATTGGAGAGAAACAGATCAGTGGACTTCGAGAAAAATGTTTTCATGTATTTATTGATGTAGAACTACATTAACGTTTAGAGTCATTGGATTATAAAGAAAACATAATTCAACTTGGTGGTATAGGAAGAGCACTAGTGTACTATAGGTTGTTTTAAAAACTAAGGGGAATAAAACACTGGAAAGAAAAAATAAATTCATCAAGTGAAGAAAAATGAATGTGATCGAGTGGATGGGAAATAATAAGCATGAACTACAGTTTTCTCCTTCCCTGGATGTGCATAGTGTCTTAAAGAATAGAATCTATTCAAAAAGCTCCCAGATAAACTATTGTGAAGTGAAGCATGATCGTTACAACATAAAAGTTAAAGAATGCTTATACAGTGTAACATTGCTTGAAAGTTCAGAAACTAGAATATTTTTAGAGCAGATAACGAGGTAAAAGAGGTTATACGTGTAGTAATATACGTTAATCGTGCAAGCTATGTGCACTATTAATGTATACATTAAGATGTATCTTTTAGACGAGCGAGCAAGAAACATATTCTACATGCAATTTAAGATTTACATGGACCTTGTAGGATTGTGGTACATGAAGCAAGAAGGATCGCACAACAAGGAGCATTTGCTACATGAAAGAATGATTTACTTAACCATGGGGTGGTCGTTAAAAAATCCCTGTAGTTTTAGTATGCGCTAGGTCAACATGTACTCGTCGCACCTACGACAGAAATACTCTTCAGTGGATGTATTTGGCGAAGGATGCACATGTTGCATAGCTGCACGCGCTGCAGACTGCACTTGCAGCCAGGCTGCACGTGTTGCTGCACGTGGCTGCTACTGATGTTGCACGGTGCACGTGCAGCACGGCGCGTGCGGGCGCCATAGGTGCCTTCCTCGTCACGTAGCCTTTATTAGCGCGTGCTGTAGAGCCTTGCCTTTATTGCACGCTGGTGCGACGCAATACTGCGTCTCTGGCGTTATTGCATCACAGCAAGACACAATACCAAGTCTCTGGCGTTATTGCACAAAAGCGCAACGCAACACCAAGTCTTGCTCTATTGCGTCACTGCGCGAGGCAATACTGTTATTCTCTCCATGCTTCTATGTTTGTCTCTAACACCAGAGCACAGGCTGTATTTATGTGCTATTTTTAACATTGATGTCTCTAAGTTAATGCTTTGCAGAGTGCATGCATATTTTGTATTCCAATCAATGAAATTAACGTTGGAGTCAATGAGCAAAATTTTCCACGGGGGTGTTTAATTTTCGTTTTTTGCCAAAAAAAATATCATGTTGAATTACCACATTTTTTTACGGTAGTTTTTGCATATGAAATAATATCGCAAAGTTCTAAATATCTCATGAAATCAGTATTGTGATGATCATGAGGCGGAAACATGATAGTATTGCTCAACAATACTGCCACTAGTATTGTATAATAGTAATATTTGTATTGAAATAATAATGTAATATTTGTAAACATTTATTACATGATAACTATGCAGTGGATAACAAGTATCTAATAAAACCCCACATGAATCCAGGAAGCCTCAGTCGTGATGTACGTGTTGAAGCAACAACAGGATTTGCAATGCTAGAGTCCAACAAGTCATGACTGAGGTATACTTTATGTTTATGGGAACTTCATGGAATGCACCATTAATATGAGTGTATTACTGATCACATACATCAGCGCCACATACATGCGCTGGAGTCCTTGTTCGTCTCCACACTCGCTCTTCACACACCAACCAAAACTGCTGTTCACACGTCAGCCAAAAATGCTGTTTGACTCCAAAAATTTCATCATCCACGCACGGTGTTAATAAATTCATTTATTTGGAATTTTGTCCGGGTTAAAGCACATGCATCGTGTGTTATAACTAGTGTAACTTCGTTAACTAGTGTAACTTCATTAACTAGTGTAGCTTTGTTAACTAGTGTAACTTAGTATAACTTCTGATACATTTCGAGTTCTGACATCAGCAGCAGCTGTTCGCAAACGGAATGTGCACCGCGCACAGCCGCGTATGTGCGTTAGGTGCCAGGCGTAGTGCGCGCATTGCATGAAGCACATAATCGCATTAATACGCCAACGCGATTAGGATGAAACTGTTGATCTTCTGCTCGAGAAGTCCTCTCATGTTGTGCAGTGGAGCGACTTTATTGAATCATGAAAGCTCTGTGGTCACGGAGTATCGATTTCTTCAGAACTGTCAACGTGCGCATTGTGTTCTGCATGTGAAAACTGTCACCAATGCCGCATTCTTTTTTGTCTGGGCCGGTAGCACTGAGTGTCTAGTTGCAGTGGCTATTTGGGACCATGTGGCTAATTACAGAGGCTACTAGGTGCCATGTGGCTATTTACAAGGGCTACTAGGTGTCATATGGCTATTTACAGTGGCTACTAGGTGCCATGTGGTTATTTACAAGGACTACTAGGTGCCATGTGGCTATTTACGGAGCCTACTAGGTGCTACGTGACCATTTATGGCGGGTGCTAGGTGCTATGTGACCACTCCTACTATTATAACGTATTATTATCTACATATATAATAGACTATGTATCTCCATCTCTCTGTATCTGTGTGTGTCCGTCCCATTACTTCCTATCTATTACTGAAGAAAAATTATTGAACTGAAATCAGAACGGGTATGCATGTATTGCAAGCATTGTGGATACCAAAGGCGCCGGTCACTATAAACTAAAATACTCCATTTTTTCTGTTATTAGTTTTCTTCTCTTCTTTGGCTATGTTATCGGTAGATAGGATACAGAATGGAAGTTCTGTATGTATTTATGAAAAGTATTGAGGTTATGATGGTACCACGGGTAAAACCGAAAAATATATTTATTTTATTTATCCTTAATGTTGTCACTTTTAAATCAAGGAATTTAACGGGTACTATCAGGGCCATCTTATTAGTAGATAAGATATAGAATGGAATTCCGAATACATATATTAATGAAAAGTATTCATTTAAAACAATATAATTCGTTGTAAATTTTTAATACATTCATTTTTAGAATAATTTGAAATTAGTCAAATCTAAATCGTAGAATTTTCACGGGAACTGTCTAGTATTATTCTTTTCTTTAACAGTGGTTACTCGGAGCCATACGTTGGAGAACCAGCTGTTGACGCTTATAACAGACACGTCCAAGCTTGATATTCATGTGCAAACAAACACGTTAACATATTTTCAGTATAAAAACCATATAGTCATGTTGCTACAGCCAAATTACACCTAGTCAGTTAAAAATATTCATGGTGATTCATCTACCTTTAAATTCGTCACACGTTCTTGAGTCGTCAGTTTGCAAACAGATCATTAAATATATTCAGTGACACGTCACACTTTAATGTACACACTGATGTTCCTCCATCTTTTTTAGTTTACTTTTTAATACCTAGGAAAAACTAGAAAAACCTTAAAATGCAGGGTGCGGCGTCATAACTTCCTTTCTTCAAAAGAAGTACCTTTCAAAATCAGGAAGTTATGTTGCTTCACCCTGTATTTAAAATCCTCGTTATTCAAAACATTTTTAGAAATTTTTCCTGTTATTTTTAGATTCAAACTGCTTTCTTTCTACTTCCAGACCACCTACAGATATAAAAAAACTTTCATTAAAGTAACCTGAGAACTTGATTTCTTCAACCTCACTGAAGTCATCTTTCTTACCTCATCTGCACCCCACACCTGCATCTGCAGCACACACCTGCACCCCACACCTGCACCCCACACCTGCACCCCACACCTGCAC
>VCRD01001695.1:89601-106894 GCA_006783055.1 Trinorchestia longiramus | reverse complement strand
GAACACCGGTTTCAGAACACCGGTTTCAGAACACCGGTTTCAGAACACCGGTTTCAGAACACCGGTTTCAGAACACCGGTTTGGGTCAACGTGCTGTCACTCAAAATTATTCAAAGAAAAATTGATTTTCGAAAAGTTCAAAGAACATAGATTTAGTATTTATCACGACTGAAGGGTGCTTGAATGGAGTCTTGCAATTTTCAGTCATGTACTAGAAACTTGAAGGTAGGGTTGAAAATTATATTCCAGAATCAAATTCTGGAATCTAAACAGTGGTACGAAGTCGCAATTTTTGAATTTCACTCGCTTCCACATAGATCAAAAAAATTTCTTGACTTTAATGCATGTTGAAAGAGGAGTGCTTCGCGATTTACTGTTACTTGGAAATGAAGTGCATTTTTTCTGTTTCGGTTCAGTAGCATGTGTACCTAAAAATAATTTGCAGCTATAGCATATACCAGATTCAAGCAAAAGTGTTCTGTAATCTCAGAATATATCACAATCGAAACAAATTCCAAAAAATACTACCGACCACATGCGCAAGTATTTATGGATTATCCTTTCCTTAAAGTGTGTTGCTAAGTCCTAGATTATTTTTGTATGCGATGAGTAAATATTCCGTCTACCTTGCGTAACCCTCGAAGTTATGACTTGTCCAAAGTAGAGTTAAGGATGCTGTTAAGGAATCTATTCATAGAAAATAGTCTTCCCTGATCCAAAATAAAATTTTGATGTGAAACCCTGATAGTAGCCATGCTACATCACCAGCCTACATCTGACTTCCACTGGCGCAGAAAATCAGCAAATATTCTGAAAAAAATATCAAATTTACCTCCCGGATGCTCGACAACTTATGGTCGCTGCAAGGGCGCGAGGAGGTCGACGGGAGGGAGAAAAATAGCTTCTGGAGAAGATCTTGAGGAAGCCGAGGCATGCCATCCGGACGAGCGTTATCCAACGCTGAGTTGGCCAGCTGTTGACCTCGAGAATTTATGGTGTTTGCAAGGCGTCCTAATATATATACGCACTTGTGGAAGACCGCGGCAGTGCTGGAAGTCCGTTCAGTATTTTGGTCTGGTGCTGAAGCGCCTCCACTGCAACGTCTTCTTGGTTGTTTTCTGGTGTGGGAGGAATCTCACGAGCACCAACTGTTGTGGGGCAACCAAAGAATTGGAATGCTTCTGTTGTCCGTGTCGTTGGAAGATTGCACATCTCGAACGAAAGAACGTGCTTTACGTTTATGGAAATGTGCATGTGAAACTCTTGCTCTTTGATGTTTAAATCATCGGTACATTCGACAACATTATGCAACAAGCTGACTCTCAAGGTAACAAATTGAATGCTGAGCGATAATGGATGCAAATTTATTAGTTCCAATGCATTAAAATAGTCATTTTTCTCGCTATTAAAAACGTAACTAAGATTTGTTAAACGTATACAATGAGGTGATAAAAGTATTTGAACGGAATGGAAGTTTATTTAACATTTTGATAAAGCATATATCAATTAAACCTATAATAAGATAGTTGTAAGATATATCTTCAAATAACAGAAATAATATATTTCATAAATATACTATTCACATAGTACGTCCGTCATTAAATAGGTGGAGAAAAAAGTATTTGGATATTATCATTTCCTCTTTGTAATTCTTTAAACTCATGCTTCGCTAAATTTATACTTTGTATGTTGAAACCAATGAATGGTGGTGTCAACAGGACAATGATCCGAAACAGAAAGCTAAAGTTACTCACAAATGGTTCGTAGATAATGGTATTGATTAGTTGAAATGGCCTAACCAATCCCCAGATTTAAACCCCGTTGAAAATGGATGGCAAATGCTGCAAAAAATATTGATGCGAAGCCTGGAAGAATTGAAGATTTTCATCAAGGAAGAATGGGACCAAATCAATTCAAAATGTTGCCAGAACTTCACAAAAAACTAAAGAAATCGTTTGAGAGAAGTAATCGCTGCTAAATGTAGCCCAATTAAATACAAAGTTCTTTTTTTCAAATTGTCCAAATGCTTCTTTCACACCCTTTTTCATGAAATGCCATTTCAATAGAAAATTTGAGAAAAATATTATTTCTCTGCTAGCTGAATGTTTGTATGTGTTGAAATTATCTTATTATAGGTTTCATTGATATGTGTCTTATCTAAATGCTCAAAAATAAACTTTCTCGTACGGTTAAAATACTTTTTTCACTTCACTGTATGTGTATATGTATAAGCTAAAGAAAAAAAGCTTTCTCGGGTACTGGTCATTTGGAAAATAAACGTTTCTGGCAATCAACCAAATTTCACTGTCTGGTTTAGGCACAATTTACCAAAATAAAGCTTGCGGTTATGCATTCTTATTCGAGACAAACAATTTCATGTCAAAAGTCTAATAGAATTATGTTCATTATTGTAGTATCAGTGGTGAACCTGCAAAAATGGTGTGCTGTCGGCTAGAAATTGCAAACTTGTGGCGTCCAGGTCGTAATGGAAAACAAGATTTGATAGCAAATGTTCGATATTGACGATCCATCAATGTTTCGTTCGTTTAGAATTTTGCGATGCCAACCTATTGGTTTCTTGTCCGATGTTGAACTTTCGCTTTCAATTATTATTACCAATCTTTTCAAAGTTTTGTAATGAGCAGGAAAATTCGGTGCATAAGCGACTCGAAGAGTTCGTTGTGCTCTGACGAAAGAATTTTTATTTTTGCGAAGCACCTTGACGCTCGATATGTCTTCAGTATGCATTGTGAACAAATAAGATTACTATATTCAGTAGAAGTCTTTTTAACCTGCATCCGTGGGACTGTGCATTTGCTGGTTAATATCACCCAAGTAACCACAAAAAATTCATAGCCGCGCTAGACATAAAAGGAAAATAATATCAATTACTTAAAGCAGTTAAAACAAATAATAAAACATAATTAATAAAGACATAAAATATAAATATATAAAGCTTGGCCAGCGAGTGCCGGTTTAAAGGAATTTTACTGTATCTACTGGTGACGTATGTACTTGTACAGTGTGTCCAAGCGTTACGGGACCCAAAAACCAACTGACGCATCTCAAATATTAGGCTTTGAGTTTTTATTGTGGTATCTAAAATACAATGCATGTATTATTTGTATTTCGGGCTTGGTATTGTTGATACCACAATAAAAATTCAAAACTAAATTTTTGGGTTGCTTTAGTTTGTGTTGGGGTCCCGTACGCTGGGATACCCTGTATAAATTCCAATGATGTAATCAATAATTATTGCAGGATTTTGCTTACGGTTCTTCTGAGATGCTCTGTAGTACGAGTGTGATATGACAGCAAAATAACAGAGAAAAGAAATATAGTCACAACAGTAAGTATACTCTATATAGCTATAGGAGACAGTTCCCGTGAAAATTCCACGATGTGGATTTGACTAATTTAAATTATTCTAAAAATTAATGTACTAAAAACTTTCGGATCATTATTGTGTTTTAAATAAATGTTTTTCAATAATATATACGAAACATCCATTCTGTATCTCATCTTCCGATAACATGGCCCTGATAGTACCCGTTGAAATTACTTGGTTTGAAAGTGATAAATGTAAGGATCTATGAAACAAAATACGTGTTTTTGTTTGACCCATGGTACTATTATAATATGAATATTTTTATGAATATATACGGAACTTCCGTTCTGTACCGTATTTACCGATAACATGGCACTGTAAGAGAAGAAAATTATTACAGCAAAAAATGTGTATTTTATAGTAATCCAGCACCTTTGGTATCCACAATACAATGCTTGTAATACATGCATACCCGTTCTGATTTTAGTTCAATAATTTTTCTTCAGTAATAGATGAAAAGAAATGGGACGGACGCACACAGATAAAGAGAGATGGAGACACATAGTCGATTTTATGTATAGATAATACTCGTTTATATGAAACATTAGAATTTTCTAAATAGGAATATAAACTACACATCTATCTTGCAGTTGGTTTAGAATTGGACATTCATTACAAAATAAATATTTTAACCTTCTAACGCTTCTGTAATGCTTAAATTCATAACTAATACAGATAAACAGTAGGCTCTTCTTTTTTCCCCATTAGGCATGTATTGATAAACTACAGCTACAAATGTACGTCAAAAATTTGTTATTAAAAATACGTTCACCGATGGAACTACCGTATTTCCGGGTTCAGTTTCATTGAGGCGCCATTCAAGACATCAAAGGGACAGTTTATTTGCAACTAACTTACGAGGTCGTATAAGCAGGGGCCCTGCATTAAGGCTGATATATTAACAAGAATACGACGCCTGATGTAAGCTCACTAGGTATACGAGATACGAAAATGATAGAATGCATCTGCATACTGCAATGAACTGCACGAAAATACGCGGAATCATGACAGAAAATTGCCGGAGGAACTTTGAAATTTATATCTTTTATTATTCGTGCGTCGTGTGGACCTGCTGCCCGTGCGCCATGTGTGTTTGCTGCACATGCGTCAGTGGCAACAGAAATTAATAGGAAAAGCTCGTCCTTCTAAATATTTTAGTCATGAGGAAGGCAGCAATTAGCAACTACCTGGACTAGAGAACGTACAAAAAATGCGGCGCAAAATTGAGAAAAGCTTGCTTGTGTATTAAAGTCATATGTTTGTAATATAATCATTAACGCATCCGTAAAAAAGCTTTGGTTTGTACGATTTTATTTCTCATAAGATCACTTGATGTCTCCTGTGTGAAGGATATTGAATGATCGAGTCCGCACCTGGCGCGGACTCGATGGAGACGCCGCAACTCGCAACGTAAAGAACATTAAATCTTACAGAAAGTATATAGTATGTATAATTGTTTTGTTATTGGTAGGTAGTTTATTTTCCGGAGACCCCATGCAGATTTATTCAAATGACTAAGTTTGTCTTTTATTTACAACAAAGATAAAAGCTTGGAATCGCTCCGCTTAAGAAGCATCAAACTGCATGTCAATGATGAGCATAGGTTAGTAATTGCCAACCTCTGGAAAAAAGCTTTTATTGTGAAGCATTTTGTATCGATGATAGTACACTCACGATTGATTTAAAGTAAAGAGACTTGAGGAAAGTCATTTAAAGACGAACAAAGAACGAACAAAAGCTTGTATGTAGGTAGTCATAATACCTTTTGAGTTTTATACTGAAGGATATTAAATGAATGTACTTAATTGAAAATATCTCGTAACATAAATTCAATCCACTATATTTGAATTTACGTTCAGTTGAATCAGACATATTTTGGAACATAGCGATCCTCATGAGAAGAGTAGGATTTCGGAACTTCTCAGGAGACGGTATGGTAATATTGTGTATTTTATGCAGATAACATTTATAAAAAAAGCTATACTTTCCCCAGATGGACCATGTGCTACCCACTGTAGTTTTGTCATTTATAGCAATTACTATCTGTGAATAGGAAACAGTTTAATACTGACGGTGGCTTTTAGTTTCTTTTTCTTCTTACTCCATGCGGAAGGTCATTTTGGTGAACTTTTGCATTATCGTAGTGGCCTTAATGTAGTCTTCTCTCCATTTTTCCTTGCGTGACGAAAATTTTTATTCCTACATGCCTTTACTTTCTTACGATAAGTTGCACTTTGTTCAAACAAGTTACCCCCGTTTTGATAATAAAATATTTACGCAATGAGAGAAAATATAAATCACATTGAAGTGTCATGAGGATTCAACTGACCACTGATAAACCCAGTTCATTGCAGAACAACATCGTGAGCATCAGAACAGTCTGCTAGCAGGAAGAAACGACCAATTTGACTCGTTGAACTTCCATCACAACAAGCAACAGGATACCTCGGCACCAACTAGTGTTACCTGCAGGCTTTAAATCCGAGCTACAGAAGCATACGCACGATGGGGGAAGTGCTGTCTTTCATCAGCATTCTCCTGCTGGTAAACGTGAGTTTAACGCAGCCTAGAGCACATCTACAGGCACTTGGGGCCATTTCAAAGAGCAGTTTTGCCTCGTAGTGGGAAAATATTAGGGTTAAGTACACACTTAATTGTTCTGTCAATGGTGATGATTCTTCAGTCTTTTTTGCAAATAGAAGTTATAGTCGAAACGATGGAAACATTTGTTTTTAATTAATTCTTAGAAATTCTGTAAGGACAATTTGATTTATGCAATGTTTACAATGAATTTTGAGTAAATTACAGTGACTGACTAAGCTTTCCATGATAAATAATAAGCAAGTTGTTTTTTAACAGCTACAGAGACTATATTTCATACTTGAACCAAGGAAATTACAGTTGTTCTTTTAGCAGGAACAAATTTCTCATTGTCCAGAAACTTCAATCTTGAAGCATGAGCCCCATTGCGTTTCCATACCCTTCTATAAAAGCATCAACATTCGATTAACATTGTATGGCGGGAAACCATTTTAATGTGATATACCTGTATTCGTGCATTAATAAAAATTATGAAAAGTAAAAGTATGTATACGCCATCCATCATCTTAGTTCGGATACAATTTGACAAACGGAATTCTCTATGAACCTTTTACAGGAAGTCAAGTAAAAATTTACGGAATTCTCTTTGTCATCTGACAACTGAACTAAGTTCATTCCAATGATCACTTGTTTTACGACCAACGGCTGTTAGTTTAAAAGGCTCGCGGTGTGAGCGTCATAAGACAGATGACATTTGTAAACAGATTTTACATGAAGCTATGCACTTCCTAATGAATGAGTCATACTAAACACAACACCTGGAATTTGAATTTTGTCATAGGTCGAGTCTGCTGTACCCTAATTTCGTGCACATGCATTCTATATACTTTGAGCTTGGAGGTTACTAAATTCTTTTCCTCCCTCAGCCGGGCTTAGGAGCAGCGATTCCAAGAATGCTTTCTGAAACTACAGGTATTTTCAATGCCTCTACCACGTCCACATCCATGCAAAGAGATGTAAAAAGTACTGCATTCTATTTTCATAAGCCGAACCCTTTGGTTCATCCTGATGTTGCCTTTCCGAATGACGCCAGTGTGGTTCATTCCTCGAAGACCACCACGAATCCAATTGGTGTCAACTCGAGAGCGTCCACTTTTACTTCCAAGAGCTATGTCAATGCTGAGCCTAATTATTGGGATCTCTCTGCTCCCAAATCGCAAAATACTCCTCAAATTTTAGCTACTGTGTTTGGGAACGATGATGCTGATTCTATAGTTCTTGAAAGAGACGCAAAACTGTCTAACAGCAACTTTGAAAACCTCATTGGGAAAATGGACCAAATGTCTGAAGAAACCCACTCTGCACACTCGCCAAATCACAGATCTAAACGAGCTACTTTGACCTTCTTGGGCGACCAAACCTGTGAATACCGAACTTACCCAACCATTCAAGTGTACGCTGGTACCTTCGTGAGGATGCAGTCAACCAACTTTCCTGACAAGTACCCAAATGAATTGAAATGCGGCTGGAAGTTTCTGGTGAGTAATGTTAAGGCATTCCACTCATCAACCCTTAACAATGGTAAGAGATATGGGTCATGAATATCAATGGTGAGATATCATATGACATCAATTGTGAGAGATATGGGCCATGAATTTTGTGGCGTAATTTCTATTGTACAAGCGAGTGAACGATACGACATTTAGTGCATTTTATGCATTTCATGTACGAACAATAACATCCTATTTTCGCAAACAAAAAGTACGCATATACTTCACCACTGCAAAATCAATAAGCGAAGTTTTTGACCTCATTAAATTTAGTTCATATTTTCGCGAAGATGGAAGGCGAGTAAAAATGAGGAAGAAGTAAGAGATGTAATTAATGAAGCTATACAATTTTCAGGATTTATCATCGGATTCGAGGCAGTGTTGATAGTAACTCATTTCACTCAGCAAATCGGTAACATTGATCTCAACGTTCCCTTTCGCAACAGAATGTGTTGCAAAACTACTTTTTTACAGAATAAGAATTTTCATATTTTGACACACGGGAAAAACCTTCAATTTTAATACTGGTTAAATAAATGCAGTATATTTGTTTGGTGTCAACGAAAACATGTAAATACAGTTTCATTTTGTGCGTCATGGTACTGAATGTCTCTAATAGCTCCTAGAAGGGGGTTCAGCGTTTCTTGGAGGTACATATAGAATTCCCGAACTTTATTCTATAGTGTACGCTGATAATATCTGGAACAAGCTGCTCCAAAATATAGTTTCCGTTGACGCCGTGGACGCCTTCAAAAATCGTCTCGACCGATACTGGGTAAGATATCCTCTTGTTATTCAACGAAGATGCCAATTTCTGGTTTCCTAAATGGACACGTACAGAAAAAATAGAATACTTATCTTTATTCTAAAAATAGAATAATATGACACGAATTAATTCAAATTCTACAAACTAATTTTCCTCTTACTGCACTCTTCTTCTACCTTCACCCCGTGTAATTTCCTCCAACCTCCTACCTGTCATTCCTTTCCCCTCTACCACTTTCTATCTTCTTCTACCCCACATCCCTTTTCCCTCTGCCTCCTTCAACACCACATCTCCTGGACCTCTTTCTACCCTACATCCCTTCTACCTCCTTCTATTCCACACCTCCTCTACCTCCTTCTATTCCACATCTCCTCTACCTCCTTCTATTCCACATCTCCTCTACCTCCTTCTATTCCACATCTCCTCTACGTCCTTCTATCCCACATCTCCTCTACCTCCTTCAATCCCACATCTCCTCTACCTCCTTCAACTTCCATCCTCAACATTACAGGCAGAAGAAGGACTCAGGATACGCATCCTGTGCCCTACGTTTACCCTGGCAGGAGGGGATGCCGTCTACGTCAAGGATATCACCCAGCGTCCTGTCCTCAAGTGAGACCTGACTTAATCTCTTTTATTGAGGTAGACTTGCAGTCAATGCCTTGCGTGATACAGTATGTAGTATCTGAATTTAGTTTGTCATCAAATTGGATTAATTTATGTGTATTATTACTTGCTGAGTTTTTTAGATGAGGTATAGATCTTTGTTACTCACTGAGCTTGTTAGATGTTTGCAAATAAATTTTGCAAAAAAATCTTAATGGTGATGTTAATTTAATTCTGTGTAGAAAATTAGCCCTTGGAAGCCATCAATGTTTCATTTTCAAAATATTTTTGAATCGGGAAAGTTACTCGAAGTACTAAAATCCTATTGTATGTTATTCTAGATCCTGGGTTCTTTCACCACTTGTTCAATACACCGTTTTTACAATAAATTGAGACGATAATTTCGTTTCAAATATATTCATTCGATGTCGAAGAATCTATTTCCGTTCTAGCACGAGTAGAATTCATCGACCCCTCTTCAATAAAACTTGAAATGTTCTCAACTCGCCGTGAACTTTCGGCTCGAATCATGGGAATCCTTGAAGATTTTATCCTTTCGCCCAACCTCACCATGACTTTTCTACGTCAGTTTGTGGGTAGTATCTCGTTAACGTAGCTATTTTTGACACACTGTGTGGTATCTTCTTTTAGTTACCATTTCATAGCTCTTTCTAACTTCACTTCATTGATATTTGATATTCAAGTTGTAGTATGTACGTATCTGTCATTGCTTGACTTCGAACGTTTGAAGAAAGTAAAACCATAATTTCATTTTTAAAATTTCAAGTTCAGTTTGATAATTTGCACATTTAATTGAGTCGTTTCAGTTTCACAACAAATAATTTATAATCTTTCTCCTCCAGTGCGGAGGAAATCGAAATCTTGAAAGAAGTCTGAATTGCACACTGATCTATTATCACGAAAATATTCTTCGTATTGCTGTTAATAACCGGGAAACTTAATGAAACTTGGTTCATTTTTTGTATATTGTCAAATAATCGTCTGATTGGTCACTCATTTATGTCAGCAAACAAAATAACTATTTAGTAGATTTTTTTCAATGTGAATTTGTAATTTTTGTTGTCTGTAAAGAATGGCTGTATTCATTATATTATGTGTACGGTCTTGTTAATGTTCGTTCTCATTTTGTAACTGTTACTTCAACTCCTGAATATTCATCAAAACTTGTTCAAATTTTATTGCAGATTCGATCAAAATCTTCCAATGACGAACGTCACTTCGGGCACTAACCACATTTTCATTGGCCTGAGCACCGATGAAACTGACACTGCTTTAGGATTCAGATGTTTTGTCCGCACCATTGAGGATGTCAATTCAGTGACCGAAAAGACCTCACTCGTACCACCCGAAGAGAATGTACCTGTACTCGTGAGGAGGGTAGGTGAACCACTTAATACCAGACGAGATATTTCGGTCATCGGATCCTCACAAGATACCTCACTAACGTCTTCCCAGATTCCATCAAGATCGTTTTCCCAGATTCCATCAAGATCGTCTTCCCAGATTCCATCAAGATCGTCTTCCCAGATTCCATTGAGCTCGTCTTCTCAGATTCCATTGAGCTCGTCTTCTCAGATTCCGTCGAGCTCGTCTTCTCAGATTCCATCGAGCTCGTCTTCTCAGATTCCGTCGAGCTCGTCTTCTCAGATTCCGTCGAGCTCGTCTTCTCAGATTCCGTCGAGCTCGTCTTCTCAGATTCCGTCGAGCTCGTCTTCTCAAATTCCGTCGAGCTCGTCTTCCCAAATTCCATCGAGATCGTCTTCCCAAATTCCATCAAGAACGTCTTCTCGAGTTCTACCAGATGCCTCTTCAAGAAATCCACCACAGACATCACATACACCATTACAAGTCGAGCAAACTTCTGCTGTCATCCCCAAGTCACTTCCTCCTACAGATTCTGTTCATCAGCTGGTACACACATCCAGTCCTTACAATTCCACACCGCCTCTAACGATGACTACCTCAGCAGTACAGGTTGCGGTCACAACTTACAATAACACGGAAAATCGTTCTCGTTCTTCTCACTCAAGTGCAACTTCTTTAGCGTCGTCTGAATCTGCCCAAGACACGAAGACTCAGACATTTACTTCAGCTCTAAGCTCTGCAACTAGCCCAGGGACTAGTTCTTCCATGATTTCACCATCTACATCTTCAAATGCATCAACAACTTCAGGATCTTCATCAGCCATACTTAATAGTCCTGATATAAATATATCTACAAGTTCCACCTCCATCCTGCAAATTTTAGCGTCTTCAGATGTTATGTCTGCAACCGTGAAGGCAGGTCAGGTTAACGGTACGCTGTCAGAAAACGAATATTCAACTAATAATGTGTCTGTAGGGACAGTTTCTAGTGTCACGCGAACTGCAAAAAGTATTTCGAATGGTTTCACTCTGTCTCCAGTTTACGTTAGCTCCAAGAAATCAACGACTAATGCGTACGAAGCGTACGCACCATATTGGCTTCGTAATTTGAACACTCATTATGCAGAAAAACCAGCAATTATATCCGCACCACATACCGTTGTTAGTGGTATTACAACGTATATCGTTCGAAACAATCTCTAAAAAACGAAATGTTTACGTCCTGCTGTAGATTTAACCACCTGAATTGATTGCAGGACACACCTGGATCATTTTTGAATTTTTTATTCAGGAATTTTAGAAAAACAATGGATGTTATAAGTTACTTACAAAATTACAATATTTTAGTTTGGTATTTTAACCGGTTTATTATCACTTATGAATAAAGTTCCTTTCAGTCTTATACATGAGTATGGTTATTATCCCGTGCAAACTCATATCTTATAAACTTGGCAATATCATTTATCAAAAATAAGTAAGCAAATACTGAAGATAAATTTGTGTTTATAGCTAAATAATTTTCTATGGGCCCTGTTTCTTTTTCTATTTAAAATATTTTCAGTGTATCATAATCCAAGCACGTAGAATTATCATGTAAATATAAGAAACATGGATCATGCTGTCATTTCAAGGGAACTATTGCTTGTTGATTAATCATAACATTATTATACCATTAGTTTTAGAAGCCTGCTACGATCTTACGACAAATGAGAAGAACTGGATTAGTAACATACTGAAATATATTCTCATAACTGAAATGAGTTAACAAATTTCATGTCCAAGTTGAGCATTTTTAATTAAGGTTCGTCGCATTACGTAAACCACTTTTTCATAAGCGTCGATGAGCATCTAAAGCCAAACACGAATTCCGTTCCACAATTTTTTGTGTGATTGTCGCGCGTAGTTCAAGACTTTCTCTACACAGGCTGCAGCAATATAGTTTCGTTTTTTAATAAACTTTCTTTTTTCGAAGGAAGTTTCTTTTCAAAGATTGGAAATTATATTTCCACACTCTGTACTTGCTGCACAATTGACGTCTTAATGCTCTGGCATCTATGAAAAACTAGACTCTCCAATAATTGCTGGATGGGTTTTCACTGTACATTTTACTCTTCTTACGGAAATCCGTTATAGGGACGAATGTATTGATCTACAATTCGACAAAAGATTTTTTGGTGATATATATGCAACCAACAGACACTGGATGAAATTTTAAAATTCTGCTTTTTGTTTTAAAAGTTAGAACTAAGTTGTTGTTGATCAAAGAACCCGTAAATTTTAAAGCAAAAACCAAGGACTACTATAATATGGTATAGTAGTCCTAGATGGCAAAATCATAAATGGTCAGTCTAGTAGACGAATCTTAGTCCTGATCAAGGGCTTTTGCAGAACGAAATTCGTAATTTTTCAACTCTCTGCATTCATTCGAAGACCTTTGGTTCATGAGAGTTATCTCTAGATCCCACCCTAGAATCAGCAGCTCTTGTTCAAGGAACTTGGATGTCCTGAGACATTTTCTCAATCCACTTTCTTTCGGAAATTGGAACAGTCGATCTTTTGCTGGAATGTTTAACTATTCTTAAATTTTAGAATCCACTACCAGATGCGACTATAATAGTAACTTGAGACATAAGAAGCAAATTATAAAATTCGTAGAGGTATAATTTTTCTATTCGTTCATGCTTCACGTGAAGGTTAGCGAACGAATATCTTAAACTATCTCACGTTTTCTATTCATTCAGACCATTCGTGTTGTTTATTATACGACCAGAATATTTTGAACATGCTTGATCTTGACTCGCATCAGCGAATTCATTAGTCCCAGCCGCTTCTCCAAGAAGTTCTCTATTCTTGGCAGACAGCATTTCTTTCCTTTGATTAAAAACTTGTCGGAGAGGCGCATCAGCTTTCTAGAAAGTTCCTACGGAGCGGCTCGAAGATGATAAGCAATGGAAGGAACGAAGTTCGAGCAAATTTTGCCTAGTTTATTTGAGATTATATTGAGACCTACACCGAAATTATATGAATTGAGAAATGTTAAATATTCATTCGAAAGAAATAGATAAACTCTATTCCGTTAAGACCAAATCTGTTGAATAATTTCGGATGCGATTTATGTTAGAAAATCTAAGAAATAAGTGCGTTGCTCATGCCTCTAAACTCTAAAGTGTCAGGTGGCATTAAATTCCTTGATCAAGCCACAAAAAAACTTGTCAGAATATTTCAAATAGATTTAGCGGAAAATACACCTATTTCTAGAAGGGTCCATTTAAAAAATTATGAAAGTGTGTTCTGTTAATAGAAGTTTCACTAAAAGATGAGCGTACAAGCGTAAGTACTTTTATCCAGATTCTAATAAATTCAAATAAATTGAGTAGTTTCGGTTAAAAATGCTGTAAATAATAAAAAGTGCACAAGAAATGTCATATGAGAGCTCAGTACTTAACACGTTGCCTCCGATTGCCTGATTGGTGTAAAACTTCACTTTGTACGCATAGTCACTAGAAGGATCTGAAAAAATTACAGAACCTAACCTACGTGGTACACATACGTACCACTTCGGAGTCAACGTGTTAAAAGTGTGTACCAGCTACAAGTACAGCCTCTTGCATCTTTTCACAAACTATAAAGTACGAGCAGAGGTGTTGGCATTTCCTTATCAGGATGTAGGAACTACGTGTTCTTTGCAAAAAAGTTGCTATCTTTTCGAGTTAGTTAAAAAGTTTGTGCATCTCAAATTTTGGAGCACTTTCTTTGTTTATCAGTAAAGCTGTAAAGCGAGTAAAATCATAGTGCATTGATGAATGACTGTCAATTAACCCTGGAGCACTGAACATGGGTATAGACGTCACTAGCCTCGGGCAAACTATACTCATGTTCAGTGATCCGGAATTAAACCACAACTCCAATACGAACAAGATCATACCAGATGAAAAGCCATGAATGCGTTGCTAAGCATAAAAATACCATTTTTTGTTATGAAAATACTGATTTTAATGAATCGATAGTTAAATTTCAAGTATGATCCACGACGTTGCATTTAGGGATGAAGGCAACGCAAAGCATGAAAGTCAGAAACATGAGAGACTACGGAGAACGTTTAGTTCGTCGAGATGTGCCGGTGGTGGTGCACGGTGCGCAGTTAAGTCGGCATATTTCACATGTTTCCAGAAAGTTACCGATGTAATTTCTTGTAATAGCAATAAATACAAGCAGAGGCTCTATTTTTATGTGTAGGACGATGTGTATGATGTTCAGGGTTAGCTGTACCCTACGGTATACATGTCGTGTTGTTGAACAGTGGGCTCGGAGGAGGACGCCGTTTTTTCAGACGATGGACAGTGATGTGAATTCCGGCAACGGTTTTAACAAGTTGCTAGGCTGCTAGGTTGAGTGTGTTTAACCAGCTGCTGTTAAATACTCAACCAAACCTGCGTATTCTAGTTAGTGTGAGAAGACCATTATCCTAGCTAGCATTATATTATTGCTCCGGTTCAATTTAAAATAATTATGCCACGTCACTTTTAACGACCTCGAATTCGAATCAGAATTAGAATTAGAATTTAAGATTGAAAATACTCCAAGTCTTCACTTCTGCAGATGCTAATAATTTGTCAACAACTTTACTAACACTTTATTGTCTCCAATATGAAACTTGGCAGTTTTATTCCCTGAAGTATGTTTGAACGAGAATAATCATCAATTTATATCATATTAATGTCTGATTTTTGAGAAGAAAGCTTTAGATAGTATTTATTAGGCTATTGTCTTTCGTTCGAGCGTAGGAATGCCAAAAGAAGTATTTTATACCCTTTTTCGCAGACTACAAAAATATTTTCCATAATCTTCTCCAATGTTCGTTTCATCTAAAGATCACGTTACTTTTTTTGCTGTATGAGTTTGATAAGGGTTTCAAAAAGTTTTCGATCGCTTATGGAGATAAACAATGAGTTAAAAAAGTTAGAGGAAGTAGTTTTCCTCTTATGAAATTAAAAACTAAGTTTAAAAACTAGACAAAAAAAGGACGTCCCCAAAAATTTTGTATCGCAAAGTTGGAATTTGTTGTAACAAACTATCTCAAAATTGCGTCTAGCAAGCTTACATGACAATCCAACGTAGAATATATGACCACGCTACACCAACTGAAAAATATCAGAAAGGTTTCAGTGGTTGAGAAATGGGGCCAACACGAACTGTATCCAAAGAATTTGGCCCAGCGTGTTGCTTGGTGTGAATTATTGCTTCCTCGACACCTTCAGGCATCATTTTTATGTTCGTTTCATGTGGTAAGAATTGGATCCTATACCACAATGTTAAACGTTGTCAATCGACTATCAGTCGAAGAGGAAGATCAATTCAACAACTGAGAGGAGAATTTCATTCGAAAAAAGTTGAACGCACGGTGGGGTATTGAAAAAATAATCCATTCCGAAGTGTTAAGATACAATTAAACAATTCCTGTTATTCCCTACAGTGATTAACTTCTTCGTTTGGAAGCAGCTTTGAAACAAAAGTAACTCTTCTTAGTAAGCGGAAAGGGTGTCACCATCCATCACGATAATGCTCGTCCTCATGCAGCTCTATTGACCAAAAATCTCTTGGAGGTGTTTGGTTGGAAAACATTGGTTCATTCACTACATTACTGTGACCTTGTTCCTTCTGATTATTACTTTTGTTGTGAACTAACAAAGCATTTGGAGTGTCGTAAGTTGATGTTAAGAGAAGAGGTTGGAAATGAGTCAGATTCGTATTTTACTTCAAAACGTATTGAATTTTTCAAGCGTGTGATCTATAAGCGTATTGACTGATGCAATAATGCCTTTTTACTCTTAATATTAACCTTGAAATCGGACATTATTTTTGCACCAACTTGATAGTGATGTGTTTTGGTGCACTGGATGATAGTCACGCCAACATTTGGAAGCTTTCATTTTTAATTGAGGCTTTATTTGAACGAACACATATCTTATGTCGATAAAAGCATAGCCTCTCTAATTGTTCCCATATCATACTTATTTTTCTTTCTCATTCCTTTCCTTTCCAGTTTTGATTCAGTATCGGGTGACTATGAAGCAGTGTTGTGAAGTGCTGTGTTGTATCGAGTATTGTCTTACAACGGAGTCCAGTGTCGTGGAATGTAGTTCAGTGTTGACATGTGTTGTGCAATGTAATAGTGCCATGCAGCGTAGCACATTACCGTGTAGCAGTCTTCGTGTTCTACAGTGTATCCCAAAAAATGTCTACATTTTTAAAAGGCTGTAGTTTGAATACTACTGGTATTTATAAGATTTACACAAGATGGGTAACAACGTATTCCGGGTACAAAAAAAAACTTTAGATCTTGCTCTTTCGAATTAAACTTTTTTCAGCCTCCTAGCATCCATAATATTCATAAGATGTGCATAAGATAGGTAACAACATAATCTGGATAAAAATTAAAATTTTAAATCTTGTTCTTTTAAATGAAACTTTTTCCAGTCTTCTAGCACCCATAGTATTCAAACTACAGCCTTTTTAAAAATGTATGCATTTTTGGGGGGACTCCCTGTGTTTAAATTTAGCAAGACGGATCATCGTTAACGAGGCGAATTAACAACGAGCGGAGACTCCAATTACGGTCCTCAGGTAAGAAATGCAATTTTTTGTTATTCTGTTCATGTTTTTAGTCTACATTACTCTGTGTTTGCTATGCTACAACATTCGTGGTTTTGATTTCATGTTGCACGTCTACGTTACACTCTTATCAAGGTAATTATTTTCTTTCTGTTCGACCACCTGGAAACCTTATCTTAAGACCCCCAAAAATATTTCTTTTTAAAAATGTAATTGTGTTGCTACGATTTCCAAATACTGTTTAGCGTCCTATTTTATCTTCAGCTAAGATTAAAGTTCTTTTCTTGTTTCGCAGGTCTAATTTAAATTAAGAGACCTTCAAATTCTGTAAAATAACCATGATAGGAAAACAAAGCTAACAATTTTAGTGTTCATGATGTGGGAATAAATTTTAGGTGATGCAGTCTCAACTTCTCATCGAGAGCAATTATTTAGTCATTAAGA
>VCRD01001695.1:46404-84168 GCA_006783055.1 Trinorchestia longiramus | reverse complement strand
TTACCATTTTTTGTTATGAAAATACTGATTTTAATGAATCGATAGTTAAAATTTCAAGTATGATCCACGACGTTGCATTTAGGGATGCAGGTAACGCAAAGCATGATAGTCAGAAACATGAAAGACTACGGAGAACGTTTAGTTCGTCAAGATGTGCCGGTGGTGGTGTACGGTGAGCAGTTAAGTCGACATATTTCACATGTTTCCAGAAAGTTAACGATGTAATTTCTTGTAATACTCGTATCAATAAATACAAGCAGAGGCTTAATTTTTATGTGTAGGACGATATGTGTAATGTTCAGGGTTAGCTGTACCCTACGGTATACGTGTCGTGTTGTTGAACAGTGGGCTCGGAGGAGGACGCCATTTTTTCAGACGATGGACGGTGATGTGAATTCCAGCGACGGATTTAACAAGTTGCTAGGCTGCTAGGTTGAGTGTGTTTAACCAGCTGCTGTTAAATACTCAACCTAACTTACGTATTCTGGTTAGTGTGAGAAAACCATTATCCTAGTTAGCATTATAATATTGCTCCGGCTCAATTTAAAATAATTATGCCACGTCACTTTTAACGACCTCGAATTCGAATCAGAATATAAGATTGAAAATACTCCAAGTCTTCACATTTGCTGATGCTAATAGTTTGTCAACAACTTTACAAATACTTTTTTGTCTCCAAAATGAAACTTGGCAGTTTTATTCCCTGAAGTGTGTTTGAACGAGAATAATCATCAATTTATATCATGTTAATGTCTGATTTTTGAGAAGAAAGTTTTAGAGTATTTATTAGATTAGTGTCTTTTTTTCGAGCGTAGGAATGCCAAAAGAAGTAATTTATACCCTTTTTTGCAGACTACAAAAATATTTTCCATAATCTTCCCAAATGTTCGTTTCATGTAAAGATCACGTTACTTTTTTTGCTGTATGAGTTTGATAAGGGTTTCATAAAGTTTTAGATCGCTTATGGAGATAAACAATGAGTTAAAAAAGTTAGAGGAAGTAGTTTTCCGCTTATGAAATTAAAAACTAAGTTTAAAGACTAGACAAAAAAGGGACGTCCCCAGAAATTTTATTTCGCAAAGTTGGAAGTTGTTGTAACAAACTATCTCAATATTGCGTCTAGCAAGCTTACATGACAATTCAACGTAGAATATATGACCACGCTACGCCAATTGAAAAATATCAGAAAGGTTTCAGTGGTTGAGAAATGGGGCCAACACGAACTGTATCCAAAGAATTTGGCCCAGCGTGTTGCTTGGTGTGAATTATTGCTTCCTCGACACCTTCAGGCATCATTTTTATATTCGTTTCATGTGGTAAGAATTGGATCCTATAGCACAATGTTAAACGTTGTCAATCGTCTATCAGTCGAAGAGGAAGATCAATTCAACAACCGCGAGGAGAATTTCATTCGAAAAAAGTTAAACGCACGGTGGTATTTTGAAAAAATAATCCATTCCGAAGTGTTAGGATACAATTAAACAATTCCTGTTATTCCCTACAGTGATTAACTTCTTCGTTTGGAAGCAGCTTTGAAACAAAAGTAACCCTTCTTAGTGAGCGGAAAGGGTGTCACCATCCATCACGATAATGCTCGTCCTCATGCAGCTCTATTGACCAAAAATCTCTTGGAAGTGTTTGGTTGGAAAACATTGGTTCATTCACTACATTACTGTGACCTTGTTCCTTCTGATTATTACTTTTGTTGTGAACTAACAAAGCATTTGGAGTGTCGTAAGTTGATGTTAATAGAAGAGGTTGGAAATGAGTCGGATTCGTATTTTACTTCAAAACGTATAGAATTATTCAAACGTGTGATCTATAAGCGTATTGACTGATGCAATAATGCCTTTTTACTCCTAATATTAACCTTGAAATCGGACATTATTTTTGCACCAACTTGATAGTGATGTGTTTTGGTGCACTGGATGATAGTCACACCAACATTTGGAAGCTTTCATTTTTAATTGAGGCTTGATTTGAACGAACACATATCTTATGTGGATAAAAGCATAGCCTCTCTAATTGTTGCCATATCATACTTATTTTTCTTTCTCATTTTTCTCCTTTCCAGTTTTGATTCAGTATCGGGTGACTATGAAGCAGTGTTGTGAAGTGCTGTGTTGTATCGAGTATTGTCTTACAACGGAGTCCAGTGTCGTGGAATGTAGTTCAGTGTTAACATGTGTTGTGCAATGTAACAGTGCCATGCAGCGTAGCACAGTACCGTGTAGCAGTCTTCGTGTTCTACAGTGTATCCCAAAAAATGTCTACATTTTTAAAAGGCTGTAGTTTGAATACTACTGGTATTTACAAGATATACATAAGATGGTTAACAACGTATTCCGGGTACAAAAAAAACTTTAGATCTTGCTCTTTCGAATTAAACTTTTTCAGCCTCCTAGCATCCATAATATTCATAAGATGTGCATAAGATAGATAACAACGTATTCTGGATAAAAATTAAAATTTTAAATCTTGTTCTTTTAAATGAAACTTTTTCCAGTCTTCTAGCACCCATAGTATTCAAACTACAGCCTTTTTAAAAATGTATGCATTTTTGGGGGACTCTCTGTGTTTAAATTTAGCAAGACTGATCATCGTTAACGAGGCGAATTAACAACGAGCGGAGACTCCAATTACGGTCCTCAGGTAAGAAATGCAATTTTTTGTTGTTCTGTTCATGTTTTTAGTCTACATTACTCTGTGTTTGCTATGCTATAACATTCGTGGTTTTGATTTCATGTTGCACGTCTACGTTACACTCGTATCAAGGTAATTATTTTCTTTCTGTTCGACCACCTGGAAACCTTGTCTTAAGACCCCAAAAAATATTTGTTTTTAAAAATGTAATTGTGTTGCTGCGATTTCCAACTGCTGTTTAGCGTCCTATTTTCTCGCCAGCTGAGATTAAAGTTCTTTTCATGTATCACATTTTTAATTTAAATTAAAAAACCTTCAAATTCTATAAAATAACCATGATATGAAAACAAAGCTAACTATCAATAACAATTTTAGTGTTCATGATGTGGAAATATATTTTAGGTGATGCAGTCTCAACTTCTCATCGAGAGCAATTATTTAGTCATTAAGAAGAAAAAGCAATATGAACTTAGAACTGTAGCTCATTATCCAGCTTCGAACTACTGCAATGGTATACGAGGGTTATGCTAATTTGAAGAGAAAAAATATAAAAATTAAATCTTATGAAATTAATCTCTATCGCAAAAATTCAAATACGTAGTCATCAATTTCATTCACATTTAACTTTTTTGATCAGTCATTGATCTCTTTATTGAATTCTTGACCTCTTTGATCAGCCATCGCTTACACTCGTTGGGAAAACAGTTTAACAATACGGTGGAAGAAAAATTGAAGTACGAATACTTAGAATCAAAATTATTTTATAACTCACAGAAGGCTCCCGATTTTTTCTTTGTGCCTTCTCATTATCACTAGAATCGTAAACTCCTGAGAGAATGCGAAGCAAATAACGAAAAAATGTTGAGTACTTCACTTTAAAATAGTGAACGATACTGGGCTAACAATGCATCCCACGATAAATGTGATAGAGGTACAGGTGTGTGATTGGAATGCCAGTGTGTGATTGATGCCTTAACTTTAAACGGTATGGGACTTGAGTAGCAACCTAAGAATTTACCAATCAGCTCGTTCCTGTTGCCATATTCTATTCTATTCTAACTTAAGAATAAAGAGTATAACTGTAAACTTGTAGGTCATACGGGTCAAAAAAATGGAAGCAGAGGTATTTTGTACTCGCTAAAATGTTTGTATTGATGAAGGGTTTAAAGAAAGTATTTGGATAAATGCAAAAGCGGTTTATCACAAGTATGCAGAAGGGATAACAATACCATGACTACTTTTTAGAGCAGGTAGAGTTTGCAGACATTTCAAGTGATATATTCAAACTTCATTGGTATTACTGAAGGGGCCTAACAATTTTGGTAAACTATTTTCATGCATATGAAAATAAATTTCGATGTTTTACTGCAACAACTAATTATTAATAATTCACCGACCACTTCATAAAGTCATAAAATGTAATAAATTACGTACTTCTATTAAAGATAAATTTTATTACGCAACTTATTTAGTCTATAGCCTTCTATACAGTGTTGAAACATTTTTCGATCAAAAGTAATGCTTTCAGTATTTTAAACACAAACATATTTTCACCTGGGCAACTTTTTTTTCCTTGGATGACAATATTCTAACGATCTTGATACCCATACTTACGAACATTCATGTCCAAATCCTGTAAATACCAGCATCTTGGTTACTGAGTTAAAATTATTTACGTTAAATTCTTTCAAGCAGTTTTGTTTTTTACCAATTAATAATGAGAGAAAAAGGGGAGTCTATAGCATTTCTTAATCAGACGTGCTCTTTACGGCGCAGCTAATTATGTGTGTAGCAAAAACAGCTAATTATGTGTGTAGCAAAAACAGCTAATTATGTGTGTAGCAAAAACAGCTATTTAGTATCTAGCAAAAACAGCTAATTATGTGTGTTGCAAAAACAGCTAATTATGTGTGTAGCAAAAACAGCTATTTAGTATCTAGCAAAGATAGCTAATTATGTGTGTAGCAAAAACAGCTAATTATGTGTGTAGCAAAGACGGCTAATTAGTGTCTAGCAAAATAGCTAATTAGTGTCTAGCAAAACAGCTACTATATGTCTAGCAAACACGGCTAATTAGGAGCCTAGCAATGACATCTACTAATTATGCGTCAAGAAAAACAGCCATTTATGTGTCTAGCAGAGACACATAAATAGCTAATTACGTGCCGAGCAAAAGTCATAAATGATAATTATAATCAGCAAAAGCGCCGGTCTTTATTGGTAATAAACAGTAATTTTTTCTGGCCATGAAATTCGCTGCTTGGAAGACTGCAATTTTGCGCTGGCTGACACTGCCTTGGACGTTCTCCGTGCATTGGTTTTTAATTAGATTCATGAGCATTTATTCTTATTCTATTTCAGATATTTTTGCTTGAACATGGATATTAAGCTTTGATTAAACCCAGCCTTATCAACGCTTTGCTGAAGATGTTACACATTACTGATGTCGTATATCATCTGCCATTTTATCCTTCGTATAAATTTTAGCCTTTACCCATTTATAAAATCTAATTTAAAAATATAAAAAACTCAACACTTTATAATAAAACGCCAGGTATCTCTTTAAATAAATGAATGTATATATGATTTGTGCGTAATTTCTCTTATATTATTACAATGGGAGTCTCCCTTAAATACTGGTAGTTAAATCCGTAGACTTTCAGGTATATAGATTCTTACCCGCTGTAGTTGAATCCGTAGACTTTCTGATTAGGTCTGAGAGTCTGTTACTTAAGTTCTTCCTTCAAATGCATGATATTAAAACCTGTTATTTTTAACGGGCATACACACTAGTAAAAAATAAACGCCTTATAGATCTATATAAAGTCAGTTTACAAAATTGATGAATTTCACTCAAAAAAAGTGACGACTTGCGAGATGCATTGGCTCCGACGAGTGACGCTTTACAGATTAATCAACGCATAATCCTCGTCCATTCCTCTGTCACACACAAGTGTACGTGCTGTACTTGACGTACTATTAGTTCTGAAATGCTGAGTCTTCGTAGGATGCAAAATTACCCTTTCACTGTGCAGCGTGTTGTGCATTCTGCAGTTTCCTAAATGGCTGCTGTCCCTTTACCAATGTTACCTAAAAACAACTGACTTAATATAAAAAAAGTTATGAAGGGCCATCGTACTATATATAGTACGTATGAAGTCCACTTTAGTCCTATATTCTAAATGTTTCGTTCTAGAGTCGCGCAAAAATTCCATGAAAAATAGGCAAAGATAAGCGGTAAATTACGCAATATTTCGTTCAGTCGAAAAATAACATGGCCATTAAAGGGTTAACATTAAAAAATTTACGCAGGGAAGAGTTATTTGAAATTATGCGCACTTCGAGTGAAGCGTTGCGATGACACCATTGTTGAGGCCCAGTTATACAGTGTCTGGTCAGCAGCATTTGCTCTATGATCCCGTGTGTAATTCTGTAAGAACTCAATGTACAAGGAGTGGAAAAATAATCTAACGCATTTGTAAATTTAATGAATGTGGGAGAGAGGAATAAAAGAACAATGTGTTCCAAGTAGTGTTCAATTCATATTGGTATCTGTAAAGAAAATTAATGAATTTACCATTATATGTACATTTCAAAAATGAAAACCATGTTGAATTTTTACTCTATTTCATTTTCATTCAACTGGCGAATGTATCGTTATTTTACGGCCTCCTGTACATTTCCAACGCCCCCCTTCCTCTATCCACCCCCATCTTACATACATTTTTGGATTTAAGGAAACGCTACTGAAGTATTTTCCACCCCATTAAAATTTGATAAGTTCTTGACTAGTCCAAAAATAATTTCAAAGATGCCGAATGCCTATGTTATGCGTAAAAATTTATTTTCAAAAATTTTCTATTTTGCAGAACATTTTGAACTCGCATATCTTGTTGAAACTTTTCCCTCGAAGCCTGTGAAGCCCACTATCTTTTTTAAGTTCATTCACGCACTACTTGAAAAAGTCAAATTTGATTTAATTTTCAATATGAGTCGTTTTTCGAATCGTACTGGATGACCTCTGTTGAAATTCTCTTTCATTTATAGAACTGTGACATCATTACCAAAATAATATCAGACAAATTGCTCTTGTATCTGGGTGCCAATATCCTTTTTGCTTATGTATTCCATGTTCTCCGTGCTCCATAGTGACGATCATTTCCGTTAACAACGAACCAATTTCCTTGGCATCAAACCTCTTCCCCCCATGGCTTGTTTCCTATATTTCTAATTGCATCAATCGTTGACGACGACAATCCTCCGAACACGAATAATTTCTCAGACAAATGAGCAGTCGAATATTTTTGTCATAAAATCTTTAGTGTGACAAATTGGGCATCATCAACGAGGGGAGTATTTTGCAAGGGAGCCGTCAGTAATGATGGATTCAGTGCCTTAATTATAATTGAGAACACGAACAGCGTAGCGCAATGAAAAATACTGGTGATACTTTTAACTCCTTCCTAGTTTTTGCCATGATAATTTAAATGATACGTACATACTAGGGTGTATCTACTATTCAAAAATGATGTGAGCAAAAGTTTCATTCATAATTGGATTGAGTTTTCGTAAAACACTTCTCTTGTATTTTAACTACAACCTTTCACGGGAAGGAAAATTGTATCTGTGTGGGTGTCGTAGCGTAAATTTTGGATTCGAACCTACAATATTTGAGTCAAATATGAAAGCGGCAACATCCTCATTTCGAATCTATGGTTGTTGAACTTCTCACTTCACTTCAACGCGTCACTTATTAGACCATTTAATTCTTGTGTTCTTTTCTCTAAGTGCCTGGCATCTCATAGCTAGGAGCAAAGTAGTCATACACTGATACCAAATATCATAAGTTGATATACAAATTACTAAATTACTGCCCTCATTTATCAAACTGATGCTTTCATGAAACATGTATTCTTTAAAATATCTGATTCTTCTAAGAAATATCTGCTACTCTTAAGACATAATATCTGATACATTTAAGAAATAGCTTATACTCCTAAGGTAAACCATCTGATGCTTCTAAGAAGGAGACCCCCTGTTAGTCTACTATAGGTAATTTGGACACCAGTTTTTGGTTGACAATACGAACATTTTTCGTCCTGTAAAGTTTCAGTTCCATGATTCCTCCATGGTTCTAGACATCGTTCATGAGTGTGGCAGCACCATGTGATGCAGTAAATGCATCATGTGATGCAGTAAATTCTTCTATGTTTTACAAGTTCTTCATTGTAGCATCAATATTAGTGGATGTACATATATTTTTATTCTACGGTATTTCTTCAGAGCTTAGCTTTTGAAACTAAATTTACATTTATGTGAAAGGTAGGTATAAGCAAATTCTCTTTCTGCTCTCACGACCAAAATAACACGTCTTCTTTTGAAGGCGTCTCCCATTTTGTTTGGTAGTGTGGCAAGTTTTTTCTGGCTGTAAAATAATTCTCATTTTGTGTATATTATGTTGTTCTTTTATTTTCACTAACGCTAAACTCTTTAAAAAGTTAGATTCGTTCTTTTTTTAATAAACTATAGAATACCAAATTTAAATTGCAACAGTGATTGATATCCGTGTCATAGTTAACGAATATATCAATAAAAATAAGATCAATAAAATCAAGTGAATCCAAATATTCAGTCAATCAAAGAGACAGAAATGTCCAAAGCACTTCGAGTACAGACTACAATGATCAGGACGTAAACAATACAACTGCAAATAGCTCTTTCAAGTAATCCCTGAATCTTAATCTTGCAAATTGTTCCAGAATAATTTCTTGGAATTGCGCGCAAAGCTCAACCCACCGAGCTTCATTCATGCTCCACAATGGCGAAGGCTGTTCTTAGTGTTGGCTTTCTTCTTGAATGCCCCTAATTAAATGGGCTACAATTCCATCAGCAGTAACAAAGCAAACAAACCTCAAGCTTCACTGCTGACGAATAGAGTTGTAATTTTTTCCCGCTACTGGAAGTGTTACTGAAATTCCAGTTCGTTTCGCTGCTACGCTTGCTCTAAGTCATGGCATAACCGCAACGGGCTGGTAAGTCGTTTGGACCGAAAAATTTGGTTAGTTATGCCGAACTGGTTGGTACGTTTTTTCGTTTCCAGGAGTTATATGAAGTGGATCCTTACATACATGGAGTGCTTACAGTTCCTGCGTTTCCATAAATGAAGCCTATGAATTCATAAAATGGTGCTCATTATTCACGAAAATGACTTTGGTATTACTTGAAAAGACACGTTTTGGGCGTTGAAGCGTAATTTCTCACAAAAATGGCCTCACAATTCAGTTAAAAACTGTATTTTTCATTAACAAAACAACATTATTCACAAATGAAGCTCAACTTCTCATAACCATGGCTTCATTATCCTAAAACATGGTTTCATAATTCAAAAAAGTGCTTTGTTATTCACAAACTTGACTTCATGATTTATGAAAAAAGTTTCATCATCCATCGATTGAGCTTATGTCTCACAGAACTCCATTTTAATAAAAAAACGCCGCCTTTGAATAAACAAAGCTTCATTATTTCAAATTACACCGGCGGCTTAAATTAGAGCCCTTTTAAGTCAAACTTTCCTTAACTGCGTGCTGGCGAAAAGGCCCCATTTACTCGATGTAATTGACGGTGAAACGAGAGTGAGGAGAATTGCAAAAGCTTTAAAACTCAGAAATTTGAGTATGGAATATGGAGCTAGCGATGTTTTAGCACTTGGTAGTTGTGCAATAAATTTCTGTGTTAAATCAGTGTAGCAGACCCAATGCTGAACGAGTATTTCTGTGTTAATTAAACTGGCCTAGCGGACCCCAACCTGAAAGAGTACTTCAGTGTTAATTAACCTGGTCTAGCGGATCCTAACCTGAACAAGTATTTTTTATGTTCATAAAACAGATCTAGCGGACCCCAACCTGAAGGAGTATTTCTGAGTTAATTAACCTGGTCTAGCGGACCCCAACCTGAACAAGTATTTTTTATGTTCATAAAACAGTTCTTGCGGACCCCAACCTGAACGAGTATTTCTGAGTTAATTAAACTGGTCTAGCGGACCCCAACCTGAACGAGTATTTTTTGTGTTCATAAGACAGATCTAGCGGACCCCAACCTGAACGAGTATTTCTGTGTTAATTAAACTGGTCTAGCGGACCTCAACTTAACGAGAGAAATTGTTGCTGAACTTCTCAGTCAAGTTACACTAGTAAATAGTCTGCAGTTGAGGTACACTTCTGTTTTTCCGGTATATACAATGCCTTATCTTGCCGATAATTCGACTGAGAATATCATGTACGGAAATGAGAATGCTATCACTATATTGTCATGTAAAAAGTGTCACAACTGACTTTCTTTTTTGTTTACGTGGTACATAAAATACTGTATAATATGTACATAACATGAAAATGAGTTAGCCAGACTATAATAAATCTATCATGGAACTTTTCTGACTTTTTAACGGTGACTCAGCTGAAAAATTTGAAAGAACATCTTTAATAGGGATTAAAAATTTCAGTTCATGGAAATAAGAATAAGAGCTCCATCGAAAACTTCGATAAATTAGGAATAAATCCATGTTTTTTTCTCTTAAACTGACGACTTATATTGGTATGCGTACCCTACTTTGTATTGTCAGGGCTAATTCTAGCAGCCAACCACTACTCAGCGGCACGGATGTTAGGAACCTGTTGTGATGATGATGTCTATCATGTTGTGATGATGATGTCTATCATGTTGTGATGATGATGTCTATCATGTTGTGATGTGATGTCTATCATGTTGTGATGATGATGTCTATCATGTTGTGATGATGATGTCTATCATGTTGTGATGATGATGTCTATCATGTTGTGATGATGATGTCTATCATGTTGTGATGATGCTTTCTATCATGTTGTGATGATGATGTCTATCATGTTGTGATGATGTTTTCTATCATGTTGTGATGATGTTTTCTATCATGTTGTGATGGTGCTTTCTATCATGTTGTGATGATGTTTTCTATCATGTTGTGATGATGTTTTCTATCATGTTGTGATGATGTTTTCTATCATGTTGTGATGATGTTTTCTATCATGTTGTGATGATGTTTTCTATCATGTTGTGATGATGTTTTCTATCATGTTGTGATGATGTTCTATATGATGATGTGATGATGTTTTCTATCATATTGTGATTATGTTTTCTATCATGTTGTGATGATGTTTTCTATCATATTGTGATTATGTTTTCTATCATGTTGTGATGATTGTATTTTCCGTTTCTTAATATATAAATTATTGTCCAGTTCATCATATTTTATCGTAGCATCTACCCTTTATTTCATCAAGTTGCGTAATCTTGGATAATTGGAAAGAAACTAAAGTGTCAACAAACATGTTGTCATATTTTCCGGAAAACATATGCGTAGAAGTGATTTGTTATTTTTTAATGTATGCAATTATCAGTCAGTGGGTTAATAAGGAAGATATTACTTCGTAATTCTCTCGTTCCAATTCAGCAAATATTATCCTCACGTCGGCATTAAAATTTTGCAATTATTTACATTTACTTGTAGGTGCAGAAGCACCTGAAACTCCTATCTTTCCCAAAAAAAAGAATGACCCCCATGAAAATCTTTAATGAATTAAAAAATTTAGTAACCCTCTCATATTTTTCAGTCTATTTTCTTGATAAATGAATCACGTTTTTGTATCACTTCTGTAGAACAAGAGTTCTATACAAGACTCCTTTGATAAAGATTCCTTTTAATAAAGATATTTCACTCATTAGACCATATTTTTGATACCAATATTTCCCTCATTAAGCTCTCTCGTATATGTATAACGATATCATGGACGAAAATTTTTTAATTCAACAAAAAGCTATACCTAAAAATTTCATGCATTGTTTGTTAAAATTCAACGTGTTTCAATACATTAATGAGATATGGTATGTGAGCTTTGTTTTGAATTAATGTGTTTGTCTAAAAATTTTCCGTGCTTCGATTCAAACTTATTTTTTCGAATTTATCTCACATCGGGCTGTGAATATGTGCGTCTGGTGTAGATTTAACCAGAAGCGACTTCAGTTAAAGTTTCCTTAAGCTTAAGCACAAACGTATGTTCTTTCACCTCTAACGTAACGTTTTTTTATCCTAACTTCAGCTTTTTAGACACAACTTGAGCTTTTTCATCTATAACTTTAGCTTTTTTACCATCTATTTAAGCTTTTTTACCCCTGAATTGAGCTTTTATACCCAACTTAAGGCTTTTTCCCACTTATTTAAGCTTCTCATAGTTTCTTACTACGAGCTCAAAAATTGCATTGACCCACAAATGTATTTTGTCCTAATTATTTAACGGTGCTCCAGGCTTAGAGTCTCGTGTAAACGGCTAATGTTATCGCATTATGCTGTTCCGGAATGGGATAATTTGATCCTTTTGAGATTCTTTTACCCGTAGTTCACTATAAGATAATTTCCATATTTTGCCTAGACGTATCTCAAACATTTTCAGGGAAAGTGCTTAGGGAAGGATTTATTTACATTATTTTTAAATTATTTCAACTCTCGTAATGGAATTACACGTAATCCCTAGAATGAAACACATTTTTCTGGTTGTTTAGCTATTTTCCGGGTTACATGATTAAGCTACTTGATTTTTCCTCTTAAGTAATTATATCAAGTTCCTCGAAAAACCAAATTAAAAAATTACATTACCGTCTAATTTATTCACCAACCTCAATTAGGATCATGCTTCCAAAGTATTTTAAAAAGCATAAACAATATAAAAAATTGATCCAAATATCACGAATTTGTTCTTGATCGCATATTCAACTATTCAACAATGAGAACATAGTCAAAAGTGGGAGTACATTCAACAGCATAGTCAAGAGTGGGAGCATAGTCAAGAGTGGGAGCATAGTCAAGAGTGGGAGCATAGTGAAAAGTGAGAGCATATTCAAGAGTGAGAGCATATTCAAGAGTGGGAGCATATGCAAGAGTGGGAGCATATTCAAGAGTGGGAGCATATTCAAGAGTGGGAGCATATTCAAGAGTGGGGAGTGGGAGCATAGTCAAGAGTGGGAGCATAGTCAAGAGTGGGAGCATAGTCAAGAGTGGGAGCATAGTCGAGAGTGGAAGCCTAGTCATGAGTGGAAGCCTAGTCGAGAGTGGAAGCCTAGTCGAGAGTGGAAGCTTAGTCGAGAGTGGAAGCCTAGTCAAGAGTGGAAGCTTAGTCAAGAGTGGAAGCTTAGTCGAGAGTGGAAGCTTAGTCAAGAGTGGAAGCTTAGTCAAAAGTGGGAGCAAATTCAAGTGCGAGAGCAGCTACTGACTAAAGTTACAAGTCGCTTCATTTTCCTCAAATTCAATAACTATCTTGAATTTCAAAGTTTTATTACTTGTAATTACCCTGAGATTCATATAAAGTTACAAAAATTGTAACTTAAATTCGTTATTTACCAACTCCTATTTGGCAGCTTTCTCTGAAATTACGGGCTCAATCATGAATGAAAAAAAAATATGTTGAAACTCGATCGTTGCGCTCTTGAAACTGTTGCATTCTGTTAACTGCAGTAACAATCGCTATTTTGAAGCACACGTGCAGAAATGAACACTGCGTCTAAGATTTCGAAGCTCTGAGTCAATGTTGTTTTAAACTTGCGCTTAGGTACGCAGACTTTTAACTTTCTGAAGCAAAATAAGTTTCGCGCTGAATCCTGACATCCTCTTTTATTTCTGTGAAAAGTTTTTGTATTTCCGTAGACGGGAATGCATCCAAACAAGCGTCGACTCAAGTTTTATTTTAGTTGTGCTGTCTTTTTGCTCCAATTATTATCAAAGAAATGAACGTCCACTGGTCAATTGTTTTACAGGTGTACGGCAAAGAGTATTTTTAAATTTACCTGAGATTGTCAATCCAAATAGGATAATTTAATGATTATCGTTCCGTTAAAATGTAAAATCAATTGTTTCCACAACATTTCATTTTATTTACAATTTTCACATAATAACAAAATCATCTGTTTTCCCGACATAATATTTATTTTAATGGCTAAATATTTGGCCAAAAGAATAGATATTTTGCAGTTGCTTAATGATGGGAAACTTCCAACGGAAATTACTAAAACCTTAAAAGTCAACAGAATGTTTGTCAAGAGAACGTTAAAGCGGTTCAAAGAGATTGGAGAAGTAAAAACTCAATTTGGACAAAGTTATCCTTGAACTGTCAGAACCTCAAAACTGGTGAAATCCACCTGATAAAAACTCAGAAAAAGAACTAGAGAAATTTCTCATGATTCCGGTAAAAGAAAGGAAAATATCCGTCGGAACCATGGCAGTCATTCTCCACAAAGACTTGAAGACTCTCCTTGCAACCATCAAAAGAAACAACTGTTATCAGAAAAACTGTGGACAAACATATTGCAAAAGCTGAAATTCTTCTCTCCCGTATCCGTGAATGCACGCTACTGAATCTCATGTTCACTAACGAGAAGAAATTTTATGTCCAGCAAAAATTTAAATTACAGAAAGATCGATTTTGCTACGGGTCTAGTGATGATTTGGATCTCAATCGCTAAAACTGAAACAAGTCCATTAATTTTTGTGGAGGAAGGGGTTAAAATCAGTCGAGAAAAATGCCTCTGGCTAAAAATCATCGAAAACGCCAGTGGTCATTTTAGTAAGACTCTGTACCCTCAGATGAAGCTAAGAAAACAATAGAGTGGTTGGCTTCCGATGTTCCCCACTTCATTTCGAAGAATGAATGGCCTCCTTTATTGCCAGAGCAGAATCCTCTCTATTTTGGCATCTCGTTCATATGCGAGGGTAAGCTTTCAACGACACATCACCGAATTTTGAAGACACTAAAGTCAAAACTTGAAAATGAATGGCTCCAAGTCGCTGACAAACCTATTTGTGACCAGTGCAGGTTATTCTCTAAGCGTCTTCAGCTTGTTAACGCAGACGGAGGGCATATTGAATTAATGAGTTCGATTCCAACAATTACATGTTTAGTTACTATTTTCTTTTTGTTGTATTCCTATACATTTAATTGCCTAATAAACATGGGCTCTAAGAATTGCACCGTTAATTACTAAATACCCTGTAACTGTTCAAATTTATTGTCGAATAAGTTTGAACACCTGAGTAGCAATGGGCATCCTATTATACAAATCCATGTAGTCCCCCTTGGCTTTCAACTCTTCAATTTTTGGAAGTCAATGACATTTCGAAAAAAATGCTTCAATATATTTTTTGAAGCAGTGAAGAAATTTTAACAGATGATTCACACATGGATGAACAGCTGTTTTCCTTGGTTACTACATGTTTTCCTATCATATCATCATAAATTTATTAAAAACATATTTGTAGTTAGGATATTTGTGTGTCTTCGTTTGCAGTAAACTGCACGCACATTTCAAAAAACAACATAGCATTCTAATTACTAGTCTTAAACATCCTTTGTCTGGTGCTAAACAAATACGCATAAAATGCACACGAACTGTTTCTGAATTGTTTCTCTGCAATACGCAAAAACATTTAACAGACGGCAGATTGTGTACTACGGCACGAATCCCTAGTACACAAAAATCCTAAATAATATCATCGGCAAAACTTTAGCAGCGCAAGTTTTGAGCCTAATCTGTACGCACCGTATAACAATGAGCTATTATTCCATAAACAAAAACGTGTCTTTCAGGGGTAAAATTATTTATATATTTTATAGTTCAAGGGCATCCCGTCCGACATAAACTATTGATGTATGCTCTTGGTTTAAGAACATTTGAATATAAAGACGCATGCGTGTGAAAAAATAAGCATAAAATACGAGGACTGTTTTTTCAACATCCGATTGATTATAAAACAAAAACATACTTGCACAACATTACATAATAATTTTATTACCAAATGTAGAGCAGGGTTTTACTTATCTCTCTCAACATGATCGCCAAAAGCCTGATCGCTTGAAGAATTTCCAGATATTTCAAGGTCTGCTTTGTACCCAATTGTACGAGATCTCCGATACTGGAAGCAGGGTACCCGTTGGGTATGAGTCCATTGTGCCCGTCAAGACGCATCTCTCCTCACTGGTGGCTAACTTCTTTGAAGAAGGTATCGAGAAACTTGTGCCACGATATGACAAATGCCTCAACCGTTTTGGTGATATAAAGAGAAATATGATTAGTAAGACCCTGCAGTACTTTTGGTAATAAAATTATTTTGTTATGTAAATTTGCCTTTTCATTGAAAAAATAGCGCTCATAGGAAATTGCGTACTTGTTCTATAAAATTAAATAAAATGACGGAATTTGAAGCACCTTCAAAGTTTTATCTGTAACGTTTTCTCGAATGTTAAATTTACTGCTCACTAGTTTTCAGCAATATAATTTTCATTGAGAATTTCAAGAGACCGTACGTTTTAAAATAAATATTTTCTTCAATAAATCAGTGACGGAAGGCTAAATTTATCCACATTTATAAACATGGATCAAAGAGTTGGAAACTTCTCTCGCTCCAATTTTCAAACAGTTTTTATAACGTAAATTTAGTACCGCACTCGCCAAGTGTTTAATTGAGCTGTAGTTGTAGTTTGTTTGTTTTCGAGAGTAGCCAAAATGTTCCCGGCCAATCACAGTGAAAGAATTGTAGTCATTTTTTCGCATCTTCTACTTAACCTCTAACTACTAACACTATCTAACAGTGGTTTGCAAAATCTTATCGTTCGCGTGTATGGTTCCTTTAACACGTTGAGTGCGATTGCCTAGCCGGTGCAAATATTTACTTTGTATATACAGTCACTAGAAAACTTTGAAAAAATTACAGAACCTAACCTGAGTGACCCACCGGTGGGTCATTCCGCGATGAATGTGTTAAAAGCAATTATTGTCTCTAAAAAGTTTTTATTCGGTTATGTTAGGCTTTCAGGCCAAATTGTTCGAAATTAACTGAAATGTAATTATGTGTGATGTTGCATTCAATCTATTATAATGCTACCTCAACTTAACCTATTCAATTCACTCTAATATTTGCCCTGCTAAAACCATGGCCTGAAACTTCTTAACTAAAATGAACTCGAAGTATCAAAAAATAACCTAACCTTACTAAACCAAAGGGAATTTAACCGAATTTATCGTAACCAAATCATGGTCTACCTTGAAACAGTCGAAAAACCAAGCTCCCAAACCTCTGTCATGCTACGATCCGTGATATGAAATACAACTTAAAAAACGTATGGTAGCAACTGACTGAAAATCAAAGATGTATAATCACAAGGGAAAACAATAATACTAATAACCTGCCCCAATGAAATTGAAACATGAATATCTTGTCTTAATGCACCAACCAACAGTAATAATGTGCATTGTACTCGTTGAAAATAGTCATTCTAATATTTAAAAAATTCATCTAGTTTCCACCTGATTGAAAAATAAATTTATCTTTTCTAGTCCTCTTAACTTAAACTAGCGATGTAAAATTTTGGAGCTCTTCTTCTTCTTCAATATCCCTATTGCCAAATCTTCATCAGAATTGCTTGTTAGACACCACCTGAAATTCAGGAGCTACTTACCCTAACTTTTTACTTGCATTAACAGGATCTTGCAGAATTTTAAACATTTCCAAAATGAGATTAAACAAGCATTTACAACTTCTACCATTGATTCATTCGTGAGCATTTGATATAAAACACATGCATACATACACACCGGCTACAACATATGTGCAGATATATTCTGGTTTATTTCTCTCTATTTTTATGGCTTCTTGTTCGAAGAAATTAGCAAGTTTCTCATAAAAAGCCTGATCAGTTCTTTCGTTTTTGGAGCCTTCTCAGTACGTACTCCCGTCCTCTCCCTCTCTCTCTCTCTCTCTGAATAATAAATAAAAAGGGTCTCAAAAAAATGTACTCACCCTTTAAGCGTTGCTAACATGCTGTCTTCTTTGTGTTGCAGGTGTGAGGTTCAAACCTTTGCGAACATGGTTCTTTAATCACATTTAATCATGTTCGCAAAGGTTCGAACCTCACACCTGCAACACAAAGAAGACAGCATGTTAGCAACGGTTAAAGGGTGAGTACATTTTTTTGAGACACCCTGTATATGATAGGAATGGGCGCACAAATTACTGTCATGGTCCGGATTAATAATGTAATTTCTAAAACATGAATTTGTTGAAATATGTACTGCGTTCCTAAACAACACAGTTATAACTCTTAATGCTTCCTGTCAAAGAAGCTCCTTACATCCCAGTAAAATGAGAGTAATTGCATTAATATCTGATTGAACTGTTAACGCTGTTGATTATAGCTCTAATTTTCTTTCGCTCAGTTTCTACAAGCTATGTAAACACGATGCCAATGTTTGCTCACAATGCAAGTAAAGGCGGACCAAAATTATTCAGCTCAGACGGAGGAGCTGCTGAGGGCCTTTGCTATTCTGAAGATGGTCCCATCAAATTTTGATTGGATGAAATCTGACGACTGCCGTACTCGTTTTGTAAGACAGAATTTTTCCCCCGATGCCTGAATTAAATATACACTTCAAGAGACCTATGGATGGGAACGTTATCAACTTCAAATGAACAAATCCGACTCAATAAAAACTCCATATGAGTATATTTTATCACAGAGGATGCTCAAAGATTCATGAGAATACCAATAATTTACACGCATGATCATAGACTGAATAACCAACTATTTACATATGTCCGTAGCAGCGCCCTCTGTTGGAGCTACCATTCAGACGTTTATTATCAGAGATAAAAGATAAGTAATAGCATCTCCATCTTCTTTTTCATCATCATTAAAATAATGTGGAAAACAACAAGAAGCACGAGCTGAGTTGCTCATTCATGTGCTGTTACTAAGCCGTTAGACTTGAATCACGCACAGGCCCTGTTTTTCTGCACTGACTTAGAAACACGAGCACGAACCACCCTACCAGTACCCTCCCTACCAGCCCCCACCCTCTTGACCCCAAAAGAGTTCAGGCTGTATAGCAGAGCTTTGGTCTCAGAAGGGGTGTGCCACTGCAGCCTAACGCTTTTATGATTATGAGTGTCTCTTGTTAAACAAACACCAACATTTGGTCCAAAGCTCTTATTGCTGTTGTCCCAAATGGCTTCATTGGACTTAGGAAAGTGCCAAAAGAAATGTAAACAGGTTTGCACAAGCGGTACGTGCGGACGAAGTTGCTCGCTGAAAAAAGCAAGCATTGGAAGAATTTCTTCAGATTGCTCGGAAAAACAAAAAATTCTCTCTGAAAAAGGGTCAAAATCGATGGTTGAATAACAGTTGCAAAGTAGTTGAAGAAATGTTTGAATTTTCGAAGAAAATATTTGGAAAGTATCGGCGGAAATTTTTGGAAGCGATTGCTTGCAAATGCATGAAATGGTGCGAAAATTATACGAAAACTGCACGAAATTGTTAACCGATGAAATAAAAAACATCTAAAATACGCACTGGTCGTTGTAGAAAACAAATATCGTCCGTGGAATTTCTCCAAAATGATGGGCAGCTCAGTCGTAAAAAGTTTTGCCAACAGTTGACAGAACCACTAGAGAAACACCGCAACTGCCTACCACGAAAAATATTGCCGCCCACAAAATGCTCGAATAACTTTAAAATGACTCAAATTCTGGCTATGAAAAAAATGTAAGTTGGCTGTAAAGAAAAGACTGAAATATTGAATCCCAGGGCAATTTATTTGTCAGAAATTGGTTAAATAATTTTCTAGAATATGCGAAAGTTGATCATCAAAAATATCTTTTAACACAGAAATGTTTCAAATGTTTTGAACGGTTTACCAAAAAGTAAATAAATTTCTCCTCTACAAGTTGCATGAGGTTTAATGATTGATACGCAGAAACATTTAGGTTGATTTATTCCTAAGAATTTATAAAAAATTCAAATATATTGACTATTTTCAAAAAACAATTTGCATTAAATCACTTACTAAAGAAATCTTGACTTATGATTGCTTCTACCAACATTAACGACTGAATACATGTCTCCTGAGAGGAAAAAATTAATGGATGGAAGTAAAAATAAAAAGTCCTTTCGCTTTCTGTGATCAGAAAGTAAAAAAATGCGAGCAATTTTTTTAAACTTTGTTTTCTTAATTTAATAAATAAATGCATTCATTCTATCACACTTTTCTGAGAGGATTTATAATGTGACAACATTTCATCGAGAAGACAGAATATTAATTCTCTCGCTCCTTTGGTATGTCTCTCTCAAATACTACTCCTGGGAATTTAAATTCTGCTATTTTGAATGAAAACTATTTAAAATTTTGCTTCGTATCAATGGCATATCGTAACAATGATAAAATAAACCTTCTCTAAAAATATTGACTCCTTTTTAGTGACCGAATACAAGCCACAAACCATAACTATATTCAATTTCTCAGCAATAAAACCAAAAACCTCCACCCAGTTTCCTATACAACTATGTACCACCTCAACTTTTACTGTTCTGACTTGTGTCAGTTATTTCAAAAAAGGCAGGGGTCGTACATCGCTGCTATTGTACCTCCCAACTCTTGGTTATTACCAGCAAATATTTCCAGACCACCGCAAGGAAATAAATTTATAAATTCACCGCATACCTTTACGCTCATATCGCTTCCGTCTCCGAGACAGTTCTGGCGCGGTGCTTCTTGTAATGATGGGAAGTTTGGAGCTTTTCTTAGCCCTATTACATGACTCTCCTGTACTAAACACGTACAGATAAAATAGAATAGAATAGACTAAGGCAATAGAGTAGAATGAGGTTGTTACCCAACTTTCATCAACCACGCACATATGATGCATGTACATATGTTGGTACTATCATAGATATGTAAGCTCGTACCTAGTGTTTACGTCGTTTCGCAAAAATAGCCTTGTTTTTTCAGTTTCATGAAACTTTCAATTCCAATCATAATTTTGTATTATGAGTTATTATAACTGTTAGGCCTTCACTATTACGTATAGAAGATTACGTGTACATAAGTGATACATAACTGTCTCACTACAATTACTATCATACTATTATCACTTTACTATTTCTATTTCGATGTGCCTACTATCCATTAATATTATTTTCTACCTTCTACGATTATAGTTCCGCACCTTCAAAATCCCCATTCATTTAGTTGTTCTTGTTCGTCTGACGCATGTAGTGGATATGTAATTATGCCTCTATAATTACTTTGGTTTGTGATTGTGGTGATCCCAAAATAAAAACGTTTTCAAGATGGCTAGCTGTTACCTCACAATTACTGATATGCATGTAGAAAAGCATCAATATTATGATGCATAATTATTGGTAGATGAGATTTAAAAGAAGTTCATGTTGACAAATTTTACTGTGAACTTTCTCTACGTGTTGAAACTTTTCAAGAAAGATTCAACGCAGATACAATAATTATAATGATTCTATAGAACACAAACTTGCTGTAATAATGCTATACGCACACAAACTTAGTGTAATGATTCTATATACTCCTAAACTTAGTGTAGTAATGCTATACATACACAAACTTCCATAATAATGCTAAGCATACACAAACTTCGTGTAATAATGGTATACCTACACAAACTTAGAATAATTTTCTACACGTATACAAGCCCTACTAGGAAGGCTCTATGGCATAGGCCTCTCTATATTAAGATTTTAGATTTTATGCGTACAAAAATTGTACATTTAAAAGTCTTTGGACACATTTGTTAAAAACAATATTTTTTGTTTAAGTAATGAGGTTTCTAATGCTGCACATGAACAGTTTTGTAAACAACTGACAGAAAAAAGCTTAAAACACATGATACTTATAGGTGGGTACTTGATAAATGAAGGTTCACCAGCATGTTCAGGCACACATCTGTATGCATGCATGTGAAAATATCCTGTGAATGTTAAATTGTTGTGAGAAAGTTTCTCATTTTTGCGTCATGTCCCAGTAAGAAGGAAGAAAAATTAGCTCTGGTAATTGTCCGTCGTGGTTAGATGTGAGATATTTTTCCTCCCAAGTTCCGGTGAAAATATCAGGTGAAGCATGAGAAATTCCAGGGAAATGTGAGGAAAAGCTCCAAAATAAAGATGAGTTTTTCATCAAAAGGAAAAGTTATGAGCGTAAGGAGAACTGGAGTCACGTTGTACGGAAGATTTTGATACCACTGTTGAAAATATGAGAAATTCTTTGTTAAATTGTAAAATAGAGACCAAATGAAGACACATTTTAGAAAACAGAACAAAGATCAAGGTTGGAAAACGTAATTCGTTTTTTATTAACATTCGTTCAGAGAACAAGATGGGAGCTAAAACAGGGATGCAACAATAGTGAAAACATGATATCGAATGCATTAATGTTTCGAATTACAAATAAAATTATTACCTGTTAACACTGAAACTTGATTTAGGATGATATACACTCGTAAATTTATTATTTTAATTATTTTTATTCGTCATAATCACTGACATTTTAGTCATACTCCAATCTATGTTCGTTTGAAGAAAGTTGAAATCAATTTAACGAATATTAGCTATTGACGTAGAGGTATAGCTGTCATTCAAAATTTACACAATTTTGTAAATTTTGAAATCTTATTTGCAAAGATGTTTTTATGAAATTATTCCACATTTAGTTCTATTTCTTAATTTAATTTGTGTAGAGTTTTTTAACAAATGATCCTATCAAGTCATGACGTTACAATCCTTAGCTAAAAAAATTATTTTCATGAGGCACTTCGCTCATTTAGCGAAGTTCCGCAAGCCAGCGGACCAAACATTTTCAAATGGCAATAAAAAGTCTTGCCCTCACTTGATGGGCACCAAAAAATGCATCTTCCAGTTAATGACCATGCTGCAAAAATGAAACCTACTTTAATTACCTGCCTGCACACGGACCACGCGACATAGACTTCAGTTACTGCGTAGGCCATCATTCAATAGCGACATTTCGAAAATCACGTTTTTTTGGGGAGTGAAGCAATTTTGAGTAATCCAAGAAATTTCGTACTTCTATTTACTGTTGAATATTCATGCAAATTAGTTAATCTACAGGAAGTTAGATTTGATCTTAATTTTTTATATTTGATGTCGAAAAAATGTTGAGTTTGTTACTCCTCAGAATGTGAGCTTTTGATCGTGATCGATTTGCATAACAGGAAATGAACGCGGAATCGTGACGATCTCAGGAAATCTTTGATTTGGGATTTAAATTAGGTACTTTTGAATCCTTTATATTAATTTTTATCATTGACTGATAAGGACGGTCGGCGCTGGGCGGTCATTAGAAGCCAAATTATTAAATTTATGTATATTAAAGAATTCGACGTTGTACCGAACGTCCATTTAAATTACACCACTTCCGTTTTTTTTCTTGAAATAATTTAGATTATCTTTGCGCAATTGGTTTTTTTTATAGCTAGCTACTCATAAATGAGTTTCACTCGAAGTTATTTTTGACTCTAATAATTCCTGCCCATCTTATAAAGAATAAAACTCTCCTTTCTGTGTTTCAGCATTATTGTATGCCAGTTGATAAACATATTTTTACCTGAAATTTTTCATGAAACTGTCTCAAACTTATACACATTACTCTGAATTGCAGAATGCATGATCTGCTGAACGTGATTCCAGCCCACGAATTTTGTTTACACTTCCGTTTTGGATTGAAAATTTAAATCTTAAAATAAGGAGCCTAGGATTTTATCGTCAATTTTTATGTTCCATGTTTTATTTGCTCTGAATATGTTAATTTGAAAATGGAAATCAGACTTTACACACCAAAAGAAAAGATACTTTAGATCCTGCATTTTAATTATATGACCAAACCGCGCTGTATGATCTCCATAAACTGCGTCTCACTTTGTTGCCAATTTATAGAAGATATTCGCTTATAAATTTACTGGGTAAGCCCACAGTTAATTTACAGATTCCTTTAATACAAGTTCACCTACATCGAATCTAATAACAAGAATGAACGTCGTGTGTTCATATATTAATTTATTTATATGTTTAGTGTCACGCTCTTCAGAATAGATAGGAAGAAATTAGCACTGGCGGTCTTGGTTTCAGTTCACTGGTAAATTAATACACTCATTTTCGCTGTACAAGTGCACTATAATAAGTCACTTTCAAAAAAATTAGAGAGATCCAGAGCCTTACATACTCGAATCCGTATCGTGGATACCGAGTTCGGCGGGGTATTGCATATTACAATATATGCACATACACAAGCTCAAGAACAACAAGCTGTTGTAAGGCATCAGAGGCAGGATTAGTATGCAAGTAGTTCCTTTAAATGAACTGTTCGTACACGGAAAAATATTAACTGGAAGCAAGAAAGGAGAACATGCCTTCGTACCACAAATAAATTTGGTACCGAGTGATACAAATCTCCCATTCAACTTCAACCGTAGACAGTTCCCTTCCATTCCAGCATTTGCAATGACGATTAATAAGTCTCAAGGACAGTCCTTTTCAAATGTTGGAGTATACTTGCCATCAGCTGTTTTCTTTCATGGACAACTGTAAGTAGCTCTTAGTCGAATAAGAAATAGGAAAAACATTGAAATAGCAATTAAAGATACTGATGTTCAAGGAAATTTGGTAGATGATTTGTTTTCCACTAGGAATGTTGTCATCAAAGAAATACTCAATTAAAACGTTTGTCCTTCGTAAATATACATATGCAAAACTAAACGTATTGCATTACGTTCGTATATGTAATTTTATAAAATATCTTTCCAACAGTATTTGCCATCATTATTGATGGTATTGGTACACTAGTATATAATAGTGTATCTCCATCTCTCTCTATCTCTCTCTGTGTGTGTCTATCCCATCAGTTCTTATCTACATATTGCTGAAGAAAGATTATTGAATTGAAATCAGAACGGCTATACATGTATTACGCATTATATTGTGGATACCAAAGGCGCCGGATTGCTATAAAATACGCAATTTTTCCGTTATTAGCTTTCTTTTCCTACACGGGCATGTTATCGGTGGATAAGATACAGAATAATAGTTCTCTATGTATTCATGAAATATATTCAGGTTCTAATAGTACCACGGGTAAAACTGAAAAATATATTTTATTTCATAGATCCTTAATTTTATCATTTTTAAGCCGAGGAATTTCCACGGGTACTATCTACGCCGTGTTATCGGTAAATAAAATGCAGAATGAAAGTTTTGTATTTATTCATGAAAAATATTCATTGTTGAACACAATTCGTCGTAAATCTTCAATACATTTGTCGATATAATAATTTCAAATTAGTCAAACTGAAACCGTAGAATTTCCACTGGAACTATTTAGTTTATAACACATTTTCTAGAAAAAATGTTTAATCCGGCGACGAAGTTAGGCAGGGACGAGCAACGATTCTCGAAAGTTTTTGTAGTGGGAAGTTTCCAGAATGCCTGGACCTGTAAATGAAATTGTGCACCACTTCCAATAACCCAGCAATGGACCTTCTCATTCATCATTGAAGTACTAATACTTCAATCATTCTGGTCAATACTGTTACCTGGTAACCACGAAGGTTATTTTCCATTCCTACAATTAAATTAGCAACTTTTCAAATTTTGTATAGCAAATGTAATTTTGGGAAATTTGTCATATCAAATATACAAGGTCCCCTTGAAAAATGTTTACATCAGCTTTAAATATTAATAATATTCTGTATCAACAATACCAAATATCATAAAACAGTTAAACTCAAGCTTTTATTGGTAGCTTTTATCTTTATGAAATGGAGCATCATAGGGATCAGCAGTGAACAAGATAGGTAGTTCGGTGCAATTGTTCATTCACTTTGAAGTTGTTAATTCTTGTCATAACTGTCAATTATTGTGGTAACTAGATAGTTCCCGTGAAAATTTTACGGTTTAGATTCGACTAATTTGAAATCTGTGTTATCATAATAATTTGAGCTGTGTCCGTCCGTGTGTAATGCTCTAACAAATGCCATCGTTATAAACACATTTGACACACGAAATCAGTTGATATAAGTATTCGGATTAGTCCTAAAATCAAACATGAACCAACTTTTTATTTCATTTGCTTCTATTAGTACGTAAGAATAAAAATCATTGGATAGAGTCCATAATTATTTGAAAATAATTTTAAATTACTTCTTTGTATATTATTATATTAACGAGATAGTTTTCGTGAAAATTCCACAGTTTAGATTCGACTAATTTGAAATTATAACGACAAATGTATTATAGATTTGCGGTGAATTATTGTGTTATATATGAATATTTTTCATGAATGTATGCAGAACTTCCATTCCGTATCTCTTCTACAGATAACATGGCCTAGATAGTACCCGTGAAAATTTAACGACTTAAAAACGATAAAAAAAAAGGGTTTGTGAAGAAAAACATTTTTAAATTTTGCCCGTGGTACCAACTGGTGTTATTAAATACATATTTAATATTGTAATTAATTAGGAATTTTATGTTTCGTCAGTAGTACACACAAAATGATAGTTATGGTGTACTCCTATTTGTCAAAGTCCAGTAGTTAATATTCATGATTCTTTTAATATATGGTGCTCATTTCTGACCATTGCTCATATCATTAGTTCCATTACATCGGAATATAATTAGCGCCTCAATTGAAAACGCTTAAGCGTACAATTGTACACGTAAAACTATTCCAACACATATCAAATCTAGATGAATGCTCAACTTATTCATAAAAATTCATAAAATTCATTGAATACCTACATATTCATGACAATTTTACACGTAAAGTAAAACTAAACACTTGATATGTAACTTATTCATCACTTTAATGTCAAATTAAAGGGGAAATATAGATTGAAACGTTCAGGTCAGATAGTTAAATATTTGTAGTAAAATCCGTAGAGTGTTTTGTTCTGGCAGCTCGACATACCTGAATGTTTGATGCAAGGTCCGACGACTTTATTAATTTTTTTCAGTGAATCAAAGGGAAACCAGGTGATAGTGATGTTAATAGTAACGTGTAATAAATGTGTACCATTTATATGAAAAAAATGGAAACTTCACCGTTTAAAAGTAACAAAATTAAGTATTTATTGATCCGTAATTGCGTTTTAAGTTTGATTAAATTTGACTAATTTGAAATGAATATAAATACTGTTATTACAGATTGACAATGAATTATTGTTTTTAAATAAAAAATCTTCATGAACACATGCAGAATTTTCATTCTGTATCTTATCTATCGATAGCATAGCGTAGATAGTACCCGTGGAAATTCTACGGTGTAAATGGGGTAAAATTAAAGATTTATAAAATAAAATATATTTTTCAGTTTACCCGTGGTACTACCAGAACCCGAATATTTTTCATGAATAAATAAATAACCTTCATTCTGTACCTTATGTACTGGTAACATGAACTGTGTAAGAAAACGAAACTGATACTGGGGGAAAATTATTTTATTTTACAGTAATCCGGCGCCTTTGCTATCCACAATACAATGTTTGTAATACTTCTATACCCGTTTTCATTCCAGTTCTGTAATTTTTCTTCAGTAATATGTAGGAATTAATGGGACAGACGTACGCAGATAGAGAGAGAGAGATGGAGATACACTGTCCATTATAAATGCAAATTGAAAAATTGACATCAGACTATTCTTGAACCGTGTATCTTGAATACTGCCATACTTCTTGAATATATTAAAAATGAAAATATTAACGGGTTATTTACTATACCCGTTGACCAAGTGAATAATAATAATTGTTTAGATAATAACATATCATTATTGGTTCGCTAATAACAAATAATTTCAGCGTCTTGTTGACTTCTACCAGGAGTAATCTAAAGCACGTGAGTTTTCTTGATTCGAATATTCATCGCAGGCAAATACTTTTTTAAGCAAGCGGCACTAAGAAGCCACACCGTGCGTTTTAGATACAGAATAAAACCAAGTCATTGCGCTCCTTGAAATTGTTCATTCTGTTACGAAAATTTTACCTTCATCTGAGAACTAATATCATTCCCCTATGTTGAACAAAACCTTCACAAGGGCACAAATAATTTGCTCGTAATTAATTAAAGAGATACGGTATACAATCATAATAGACTAAAGTTCACTGGGATACTTTCTTGTATGACACTCCTGTCAGAGTGTAATCGAGATCATGGAAAATGAAGAAAAAGTCCAGTGCACACTTAATGTGCGTGCTGCTATTCACAGCCCGAAAGTTGGACACGACAAAAATTCTCAACTCTAATTGCTTGTCTTTAAACTGAGGCAAAAGTGTTCCACAAAGGAGGTCATTTCCATTGTCGTGGGTCTTCTTCGTACTGTGCAATTTTATTCATAGGAAGAAAAGAAGACCTTGTTTGACGTTGTTCAGTAGTGCAGTGGGAAGGAAATCAACCTTACTCTAGGGACGTCTTTAGCATTTTCACATTTGCTATCCATTAGAGCGCATGGATTTTTAGGTTTACGTAATTTGAAGAGAAGCATGTCATGACTACTTGTGGTCTCCTATACAATATGATATGCACTAATTCCATAAATTTAGCTCACAAAACGCCTAGTTTTCGTGTTGCATAAGACTTACAGAGATTTAAGGAAACTGAAAGAAAAACCAATCATTCAATGTTTCTTTTCGAATTTTCTAAGCTTCGGAACTGTTCAAGTACTTGAAAAATAATTCGATGTATGAATTATTATTTGATCTAAACACCGTTTTGTAGCTTAAGATAGGAATGTAAAGAGAATTTATTCAGTTGTAGTTTGTCTGGTTCCTTAAAGTCTAACGAGCTTTCTTTTGAGCTTCCGATGACGTATTCTTATTATAAATAATGTTTCTATGACGAGTTCACCCTCTGCACACACAGTCTTTTTGAGAACCACAGACCACGATTCTACCCGATCTCATTTTGTTACCTTAATATTGAATTACACTAGAGGTAAAAAAAATGGTGACTTCATTCCCATCACAAAGGAAACGCTTACAAAGGAAACGCTAACTCATTAGCCTGATTTTAAAGAACATCAAACTCTCTCGGGAAACAAGTTTAAAAATTTGACTGTTTTCAAAATCGGAAGGATGATGATCTTAGATCTGAGACTCCCAGTTTCAGAACAAAATTTTTGGATGCCAAACTGCCACCCTATGAGTACAAAAATATGCTTTTGATCACCATCGCAGCTGTTGAAGGCTAACCCGTACTCAATAACGTAATAACTAAATAGAACCACAGCTCGAACAATATACTATCAAAATATTTATAACAACCAAACGATACTAATATAAAAATGGTTGTACTACAGTCTTCCTACACCACACAATATCGGATTCTCTGTGTCTTCTGTGCCACACCGTTGCTGGCTCTAATGAAGCACCGCGACTGAATAGAACAATCGTTTTAACTTCAATACTGAAAACGACCGTTGCTTCATTTTTAATTTCTCAAACCCTAATTCCTCAAGTGGCCTTTCATCTTCAGCAAACACAATACTCTGTACAGCCCAGCAAAGACAGAATCATCTCTCCACTTTAACTTGAACCGCAACAAATAAAAGACGATAACGAAACTACATAGCGTTATGCTGAACTTCATCAAAACGCTCGAATACCTTCAAATTTTTGCTTTAAAATTGGACCATTAAAGAGCGTATAGCGAGTGCCTGAACTTCTGCTTCTAATACTGATCTTCTTTTATTAGGAGTGTCCGGCGCTGTAGTCGGAACGTCTAAAATGTCCAATTGGTGTCTTGAAGTGAACCCAAGAGGGCTTTTTGACCGGCCTGGCCCGGAATGTTGCTAAGCCTAAATTCACTTCGAGAGTGAGCTTCCAGTTTCATTTGGAAGAAGTTGAGCTTTCCGAGGCAGTTAGCGAGCCTTCAAGTGTTTCTATTTATGAAAGGACATTTTGCTCTTGTATTTATACATACTTATCAGGTTGTAACGAAAGTTCGGTCAGTTTTTGAATCATAATTCTAGGCCATCATTGCATCAATTTAACTTACAAATGACATGCGTATGTGAAACCATCTAAATCAATAAAATAATATTTCTTCCTTCATATTTTGTTAAAATTATTATATAAATAACTATTGTTGGCCCAAACGTACAATCCAAGTAAAAAACGCATTAGGCATATTTTACTGTATGAATTTCCGAAGGGCAATCAGCAATTTCAGTAGTAAGATCCCTCAAAGACACTTATGGAAATGATGTGGTGAATGAAAAGGAATGTAGAAGATGGTTTTTACGTTTCGAATGAGATGACTTCAGTCTAAAGGACCTACCAAGAAAAGGACGCTCCAAAGGGCTCAATTCAAAGGAAATTCAGGCTGTCATTGATGAAAACTCTAACAGTACAACTACAGAACTGAACAAGGAGTTTAATGTGAACCATATGACCATATATCGGAAAATTATATGGCCTAAACTCCCTGCTCATTTGATTTTTATTCTAGTACTATGCAATCAATAGTCAACGTCTCTTTGACGTTGTATAATGAATACAATTTGGTGCGACTTCGTAATAATGAGTTTAAACGAATGTTTAAATGCTCTAGCTTAGTTGGGCAGGACCAGTGCAAGTTTTTCAATTTTTTGTTTGATAATCATAAGTGTCTACGTTGCGTGCCCTCGGGATCCTTGGCTTTGGCTAATCTCTGTAATTGAGCTCGGATCATTTCAAGCAGCCTGGCGCTTCAAGAATTCTTTTGAACTAAGACAAAAGTTAACAATTTATTGGAGCTGGAATACTTCCACTTTATGAAGCTTTACTCGTGGTCACGCTTTTAGTTTATGCGTTTTGGAATAATTTTGAAACGTTTTTTGTGGTATTCACAGGAAAGTTGCATCAAAAAATGTAAAATTCTACTTTACATTACTTTTCTGAGGAACTGAAATTAAATAACATTGCTCGAATGAGGACTTTGTGCGAAGGACAAATGGATAATATTTTTAAGTAATACTGATAATTAGGTATGAAAATAAAATATTTTGGTTTATCATGCATATTTGGCACAGTGTAAAGAAGTGACAGCAATTTTAATCCTGTTCAAGAAATTGAAGTTTCTTCAAAAAAAGTGTATGTGAAAGAATTAAGGGTATCAACCTGAAAACTCTTTTCTACGCGTAGGAATAAGTTGGAGATTCTGGGTAGTATTTCAAAATAATGGGAAGATAAATTTAGATTACTAAACCGTCTAGTTTTGAATGACTGTCTGGAAATAGTTTGTTGTACGTGAAGTGTTTGTGTCAATGGAAGCCAATTTTGTTTTACTCAACGTAGTTGTACAAAATATTACTCCGCAATAAAACCAATTTAGTTTTCATGAATTTGACATTTAGTTTACTTGAAAATTGCAACTATAATTGTTTGCATCTTTGAGAGAGTTGTGTGTGTACAGTATTGATATTGAGCATTAACATCTGTTTTAAAATTATCTCATTGAGTTTGTGGAAAGTGTACCATGTTGTAAACACTGCTCTGAGCGTATGTTTCTGCAGATTTGAACAGTAAGTGAAAAGATAAAGAAAATCAGGTGCCTGAAAAAAGTCATGTGACTTTTTCGATCAGAATAATTAAAAAAACGTACGAACTTTTTTCTGGTACCCAGAAATAAATAAAGAATAACCTCATTAATGTACTGCATTTTTTGATTGTGTTTATCCGATTTGGGTGCAAACCTCCTAATAATGTATGAAAGTGCACTAAACAGTTCTTCAGAATTTCGTATCCACTTCATAATAATGCAGTTTTTTGCTTGCTTGGTCCGTCTCTCTATGATGCTGTGAAGGATTTAAATAAGAGAAAATTCGGTAGGGTATACATGTATTGTAAGCATTGTATTGTGGATACCAAACACACCTCCTTCAATGTGGAAACTTTCGCAAAACCCGCTTCCACTAGCAGACCAATCGAACAAATTCAGTACAAACATGTAAATTCTCACGTGTGGATTTACTAGTAACTAAATCCACACGTGAAAAATCACGGTTTTAAATAAATTTTTCATTTTAATTTGCCAGTAAACGCGGGCTTTTCGAAAGTGTTTCCCCATTGATGGATGTGCCTTTGGTATCCACAATACAATGCTTACAATACATGTATACCCAACTAAACTTCCTCTTATGTAAATCCGTAAGAGCGTCTATTATACAGGGTGGCCCATAAGTAAGGTACCCGTGTGACACACGGACGGACGCGGCTCTTATTATAGTATAGATATTATATTTGTCAAGGCAAGCATAAAACTAACGTATTCAAGACTTCGGCCACGGCAGTATGAAGTTGTAATTCTGACGGTACTGTCTTTTTGCTTCAAAATTAAACGTGAACAAAAATTACAATGTTCTGAGTCATTTATGTGCCTTTAGTGTACTAAAATCCTCTCAATTTTTTGCCTTGATTGCTGTTAATTATTCACGATATATCACAGGCAGATTGTATTCCTTCATTCATGTTGTTTTTTGAGTTGTTTATTCGGTGCTACAGATTAGTTAAATATGACAGCGCTGGGCCAAGATTATTTGTTTTTGATAATGAAAAAGTTTATAACTACGTATAACACCTCAGTTATAAATAAATTTTTAAATAACTCTCTATGGTGACGCATGTCAGGTGCAAGCCCAAACAAATAAAGTCTTTCCAATTCAAAACAGCATCGACACACTTGAGCTCGGTGTACCTACATCACACCTTGCCGAAAACAAAGGAATTGTACGAAAAAATCATGGATGTTTAACACCAATTTTTACAGTGAAGCGAATCATACATAATTTTCGCATTTTCTAAAATTATACGATCATCAACCTGATCCCGATGCTTATTAACACTTTAAGTGCGAAGTGACCCACCGGTGGGTCACTCAGGTTAGGTTCTGTTAGGTGACAACAATTTTCTATAAGCTTTCTATAGACTGTATGTACAAAGTAAAGATTTGCAACCGGCTGGGCAACCGCACTTAACATCGTAAAATACTCGGCACAACACAGTTTTTTTTCTATATTCCTACAACATTCCTATGCTCATATTGCAAATCTTACTAGTTCCTTGAGCAAGACTCAAAGTTTTCAGATTTATTTTTAGAATTTTGTTTGTACACTTCCAGTGGAGTTTTTTTACACGTTCGATATATACAGAAGTGGAATACTTGGTCATGGGTCGAGCTGAAGCTCCTGCCACAGTTAACAGACACGGAATACTCCAGCTTATACAGGGTGTAGCAACAGAACTTTCTTTTTTGCCCACCAAAAAGTTATGAAAAAAGGAAATTATGTTGTCGCACACTGTATGTACGGCAAGCATTTGTTTGTATTTATTTGAAAGTCCCAATTTTCCAATTAAAAGCAACCAGATGTCCTTCCTCGCACCTAGTTGAAGCTCCTATCCTTCCAGTTACCAGGAACAAGAAGCTCGTTCTTGCATCCAGTTGAAGCCTCTGGAATCCAGTTTAATTTGGCCCCGTAATTGGTCAAATTGTGGATAGTAAACAAACCTCCGAACATACAAGGATGTATCATTCGCCCAAGTCCGTCTCTATGTCTCTTATCTCGCCGTGATAACGCTGTCTCGCCGAGATAACGCTGTCTCGCATCTTCGACACAATGGCAACGAGAAGGGCCTGAGATGCAAATTACGCCGTTACTTTCTTAGATGAGAACCAAGCTTGACACCCAAAGGAACGCGTGAAGCCTCTCAGCAGACCGATATTTCCCGAAATGTCAAAGACTTCTTGCCTTAAGTTGAACTCGACAATCACTTCAGCTTTCAAAGCTGGCGGGACGAGGTTCATGTGACGTACCCTCGAGATTCTCGTAGATATCATTGTCGGGATCACCTATTCACAACGCAGGCTTTCCAGATTTGTTGAGGAACCTAAAGCAAACTCGAGAAATCCCGGTGTTCAGCTAGCTTTCTAGTATTCAATTATTTTTGTAGTGTATTTGCAAAGCTAATACTAACAGGGTCTGAATACGTTCTTCGCGTGTTATTTTTTCTAAGCATTTACGTAGTCAAATATGTTAGCCTTGTTTTCCGGTCACCGCCGCGATGTTCTAATTAAAGTGCTGGACCGCTAGAGGTTGTGCGTTGCAAACCAGACACAAAGAAGAAAAATTGCTCAGGAAACTTGAAAAAATTATCCAAATGTTAGGATAACTTAAGTGAACTTAATTGGCTCAAATACTGTCAATTAATGAGAGGTTAATGGCCAGTGAATTTAGGAAACTCAACCAATGTTACTCTAATCATTCTTCCTGTTACTTCTTTACTGTGGATTAAATTCCCCACTCACATAACAGATCGGTGCTTCATCCTTCATTTAGGGAAAGTACTGAGTTACTTTACTGTAGTAATTAACCCTGCCCACTCAATTTCCTGAGGCTTCTGTTCAGATTTTGGGATAGTGACGTCAGGGAAAAGAATCTCGTAAAGCCGAAGACAGTTCACTGCTGTGGGCTGGCGTGCTGTGGCAGAGATCGTCAATGAGGTTGAATGAGAAAAATTTAGGACATTTTCAGACCAAGCTCTTCATAATCAGCTACCACCTGATTTGAGAAAAAATACGTTATTGCTCACTGTACAAAGTGTGCGGATTGTTATTGCAACTTAGTTATTGAACCATAAATGTTCAGTTAATGACCATAAATTACTTAATGTCCATAAATGTATGATTTTGCTCTCGCATGGAGTGCCTCACAGAGAGCACTTTAGACCAAATTTCTATGGCAAGTCATAATAATAAATGTAATAAACTTCGGTCTCTTCTCTATTTGAAGGAGTTGAATGAGAAGAGTTGGACCCTTTAACAAACCTGCTGTATAAAAGTTAACACAGAAAGTTTTTTACAATATCATCTTGTATAATTGTATCTTTTCACTACTGCAAATCTATTAGTGACTTATTTTCCACTGTATATTCCTCATGATGAACCCTTTCTACACCTCATGATGTGACAACTTTCCTGTGCTATTCGACCATTTCGAACCTTTCCATTTATCTCATTATTCCATTGTCTCATTCGAACAATTACTATGATTGGTACACAGTATATACTCCCTCTGATCCGAAATTGTTGGTCCTAAGTTTTAGCGTTTCATTTTTGTTATTTTTTGTTTGTACATTGTCAATTCATCGTATTTCAGTAATATGTGAAATGTATGATCAAGTTAATATGCATTTTATTGGAATCAAACCTTTCGTATTGGTTTGTATTACTATTTCCGGACCAACTTGAAAATTGATATGCACCAACAATTTTGGACCCGATGGTGTAGTAATTAGTGTGTACACTGATATTTTTCCCTTGGATCAGAGAATTTTGTACAGTACTCACATGTATTTTTTCTTGTATGTTTAAGAATTCTGCACAGTAGCTACTGATGTTTTTGGCCTGATGAAAGAATTACGTGCAGTACACGCTGACCTTTCTCTCATAGGTCTGGGAAGTCGACAAAAGAACAAGTTCTTACATTTGTTCACTTCCAAGAACTGGCTACGACAAAGACTTACATTTTCTACCCCTGGAGTTGAGGACAAGACGGTCGATAATTCTATAATATCAGAGTAATTTATTTTACTATTCTATCACTGTTTGCGAACTGGAAGATGCTGGAAACAATAATTACTCTTTGTCTTCTAGTTTCTTCAGGGAAAAGTTTAGTGCATGTATAAATAGACAATAACAAGATAAGTAAAATACATTAGAACTCTGTACGCTCTGTGATGCAAGGTGCAAATAAAATGTGCAAATGCGAAAGAAATGTGATACCCCTACAATTTCATTTGTTGGTATGAAGCAGAATTAGGCATACCTGATCCATTTTATTTAAGACACAAAAATGATGTTTTGTACCTATCAAGAATTCAGTATCAAGTTTTATAATAAATTTTATGTTCAAAGTTGCAATTTTTTTTTAAATTGTGAGAATTCTATGCTCAATTCTCTCTATGCTCGAATACATGCAATAAGAATATTCTAAAAGCATGAAGTTTACTTATAATTTACAGTTTCAAAATTCATGAAAATCATTCATCCAGTTTTTGTGAGAATACAGGGAATACAGAAAAAGTATGTAGTTAATTTCCATTAATGTGTTTTTTGATGGATTTCATGGATATTATTTCCTCTCCGCTTTTAGCGCGCGTAAATACGGTCAAGCGAAATGCCAATTGTGCTAAACAAACAGGACCTCGATTTGATGAGCTTTTACTCTTTCCTAATATGTATTCATCATAACAATATATTAAAGACATTTATCTCTTCATTATGAGAATTATTACACGCAGCTTGTTTTGCCGTAACCCGTCTGTCGTATTTATTTCTCTATGCCACAGAAAATCAAAGACGTAAAGGTTTTCTCTACGTCATACTCTTTTTTTTCTGCAATGCGACGTTTATAACTCAGAAGCTCCGTGTTTTCCTGAAGAATTTTTAACTGAACGACAGGGTGCTGGGCCACAGAGGCGAAATGCGTCTAACAGCACAAGACTTTTATGGAAATTTGCCTAAAATGCTGCGTGCACGGTAGAAAATACAGATTAAAACATGGCTGTTCCATGGAACATGTATAAATAAAGTGGCGAGCTACGAGCTATGCGTTCCCGCGAGGAAGCAATTTTCACCAACGAGAGCATGGAACGACGTAAGGATTGTTATGGCTCGGGCACCTCAAGAAAAAATTAACGTGAAGATTTGGGCTACGAAGATTTTGTCCTCAAGTGTAGCGCAAAAGAGTTCTACGAGAATCTGTTTAGGAGAAAATATTGAGTTAGTCAGAAACACAGACGACGACACTCGTAAAAAGTGGCACTGCGACGTCTGCTTTTTTTGCTCTGCTGGCATTCTCGCTTCGAGTGGAAGCCGAAGGGAGAAATAAAAACTACAGCACGCAATTTATGACTAAAGCTGGTGCACCGCAAGAAGTCTCCTGCGTGCATCTGAAAGGTTTTCTGGAGCTTAGCCTGAACTGTTGCGGCTCGACTGTCGCCTGCAGGAGACTATAAACTGGGTCATATGTCACCGCTGAAAGTTTTGTATTTTGTTATTTGTTAGACCTGCAACTACAGTATGGACAAGTGGTGTAATACAGTTAAGTGGGTTTGTATTCGGTTACTTGTTAAAACTGTAACTGCAGTTCGGATGAGTGGTTTAATATTGCTAAGTGGGTTCGTATTTTATTATTTGTTGGACCTGCAACTACAGTATGGACAAGTGGTGTAATACAGTTAAGTGAGCTTGTATTCGGTTATTCGTTAAAACTACAGTATGAAAGAATGGTTTAATACAGCTGAATATATTTGAATATTCTTATTTACTGTAGCTGAAATTGTAGTACAAAGAAATTGGAATATTTAACACAAGGAAAACTATTTTAAATTTTGTTACTTGTTTTCACTGTTAAAATTCTGTATTGAAAATAGGCTTTCAATTTCCTGCTGTTTCGCTGTTTCGAGTTCAGCTTTTTATTTTTAGCAGCAACCGTAATCGAAACAATGAAAATGAAATCATAGATAGAACCCCTTTTGTTTCTTTTCACTTTTAATCCTTAACTAATTAGATTGTTTGACTGCAACAACAATACAAAGAAGAGAAATAAAGTTGCTTGATACATGTGAACTCCTAAAATTAAGTACAACAGCTAAAAAATAAAAACTTTTCGGGTCACGACAGCATTTTTATCTGAGAATAATTAAGGTATTTCTTAGGCTTCAGCAGTTCTTATATGTCTTGAATATTAGTTTTGTTGCCTGTTAAGTTACACATGCCTGGAACCATCACGTTACATCACAACTTTCATACGCAAGTAAAGCATAAAATTACTGCACAAATGTATGATAACTACAACAATGCTAGATTGACGGATGATTTTAATTCGTTACTAATCTCTGCGTTAATTACTTTCATAGCATTCATATGAGGGCCCAAATAATGATTGTTATTTTCTTCTCTTGAATAATTTGTAAATTTTTATCACATTGTATGGTATTGAGTTTTTTCAGGGCACGTAAGCGCTTTACATCAGTTAAAAAATTTAAGAATCAAAGTTTCTGAAGGCAAAGGAAGGCAGAGCAACACGCCAGTAAATATGCAAGTCCTTTTTGGGTCTCTGGATTTTCAGTTTTGTTCACAGCAACAGTTGAAACCAAAATATTTTAAAAATTATTCTGCCGAATAACAAATGTAAAATTTC